>BCLH01001376.1:2863-56203 GCA_001602315.1 Zoysia pacifica
ACTGCAACACTGAAGATGATGATGAAGATATTCCATTTAACTTTGAAAAGATGTTGCATCACGTTGAACCACAAGTGCTGATATCTATAGGGGTTCAGAGATGTCTAGATAATATAGAGATATTAGAGAAAGCATTAAATGATCTTTTATATGAGGAAACAAAAGGATGTGATAAAAAGTTTACAATGTTGCGTGCTGTGCTTGAACTTCTTAAGTTGAAGGCTTGCAATGGATTTTATTCGGCATGAGATTTGCCATCAGAATGATGAATTTTATGAAAAGAAAGAAACGAGTTGTCGAACTATCCACATCTTTCTTTGTATGACAAGTTTAGGCTATTCTTGATGATTGAGACGATATTTGATAATGTAAAGTTGGATCACTCTTATTGTATTTTGTAATATACATTTGTTTGTTAGAAGTTTGATTTGTCTATATGAATATTTTTTTGCTTGAGTTATGTGTTAAATCTAAGTGCAATTTGTATTTTTGACCTGTATAATAATAAATATTATTCAATTTTAAATTAATTTTAAAATAGTAATGCAAGCGGCTGATCAAATGAACCACCAGCATTTCATAACGTAATGCCGACGGCTCATATAAGCTGACGCCTGCATTACACACTGTAAAACAGGTGGTCTACAGAATTGGCCGCCTGCATTATGGTCTCTAATGCAGGCGGTTCTCATTAGGTTCCGTCTGCATTATAGGGCCCTAATGCAGGCGGTTGGTAATGAAAATCGCTTTCTAATGCAGGCGGTTCTTAATTTACGCCTGGAGAAATGATCTATTTTTACAGACTATAGAATAGCAGTAGATTGAAATTCCGCCTGTAGAGAACCGCCTGCAGAAATGCTTTTTTAGTAGTGTTTATAACGAAGGAAGTGAGGTGTAATACATAAATGTAGTATTATGCACAGTGTAATGGCATTACAAAGGCATCTGCTATCGGCATAGTTACAATACTGGGCTAAATGTAAATTTTAGAGGCGTGTTACAAAGGCATCGGCTATTTCCATATCTACAAGACCTATATATATGATCTCCATTCAGAATGCCCAACACAATTCACGAGAGAAGTGCTCCAACAGGTTAATGCAACATAATCCAGCTTCGTCCAAAGGAAGTATTGCCACTTTGCCGGACCACATTTGCCTGGTAGGCTAGCATCTAGTCCTGTTAGTCCACTTCCCTTGCTTTTGTATCACCTTAAACTCCCATTACAAGCTGTAGGGCTTCTTTGGAATGCAGGATTTTCGTAGAAATTATGCAGAAATTTCACAGAAATCAGTTCAATTTCACACAAAAAAGCAGAAATAAGAAAATTTTCCTTCAATCCAAAGGAGGCCGTAGTATGTCCACTTCCCTTGCTATGTATGGATCTTGGCAAAACATACTGCAATTATAGGGTCCACACGCACCCTGTAGTATGTCCAGTTCCCTTGATCTGTACGGATCTAGGCAAAACATACTGCACAATTCCAGGGTCCACACGCACCCAAGAGAGCGAGTTCGATGATGACATCACTCTATTAGATACAAACAACACTCCTCCAATTACTATTGATCGTCCAATCACAAGAGCTCGTGCATAAAAATTGAACTAAGAAATAAGCACCCATGGGAGCGAGTTCGATGATAACATCACTCTATTAGATACAAACAACACTCCTCCAATTACTATTAATAGTTCAATCACAAGAGCTCATACATAAAAATTGAACTAAGAAATAAGCTTGTTTCTAAACATATATCTATCCTCCTTTAATAATATATTGCTCATACAACTTTATTATGATTAGGAATGGAAAGAATCAAAAGAAGCATAGAGAAGGATTTGGAGGCATACAAAACAAGGAATAGACATATGTAACAGTTTAGATCCAAATGCGACCTATATCCATGCACACGCTGTGTGAGCCGCACCTACACAGCAAGCCGTTTACATTTTCATCCTTGCTTTGCGTAAAAAGATTAACTCAAAAGTACTACGCACTGGGTCACTAGTTATTTAAGTTGATATATCACTCTTTGAATTAGCAAGGTAAGGCCTCCTTTGGAACACGGAAAATTTTCTTGTTTCCTGCATTTTTTCTGTGAAATTGAATCAATTCCTGTGAGATTATATTCTTGTGAAATTCCTACGTTTCAAAGGAGGGCTAAAACTATTTCTCATAGTTTACTCACATCACAAGTTATGGAAGTTGGGCCTTTTTTTATGGCCTCGCAACATACAAATTCAGAGCAGTTCCAATTCTCGGGTTGAGGTCCTCGGATTTTTTGAGCAGTGGTCATTAAAATGGACGCTTAGATCGCTATAGACTCTATTTTGCACGTTCTATATATGTAGATATAAAGCTAAGAAGATAAACTTTCTAATGACACCGATATCACTTTCAAATTCGACTAAAGGCATTGAGATTCATCAAAACAAACTGATGTTCAGAAGCTGGTCGGGTGCTACAAAATCCTTAGACCGTGTATTTTTCTTAGACCTATTAAGGTTGCACTTGAATGACGCTCCTAAGAGATCTCCAACTCCAACAGTGCTCTATTAATCTATCCTAAATTTAATTATTATGAAAATGTATAAAAATCTTCCTCTAATAGCTTCGTTAAATATCTCCTTACTTTTATTCGTCCAATTTCCCCACCACTGCTCGCCGCCCATAATTTTCCCGTCACTGCTCGCCGGCCGACGTCTCCACCTTGTCCCACCGGCTCGAGTAAACCACATCGAAGTCGCGCGTCTGGCCACCCCGTCCTGCTCCGGCCTGACTTTTGATGTGTGTCCCTGCCTCACCTCATAAGTGTGTCCCGCAGCTCGATCAGGCTACTCCGCGTCGAGCACCGGGGAGTGCCGGGTAAAAAAATAAAAAATCCGGACGTCCGAACGTGCCCCACGCTACCACTGCCACCTGCCGCTCTCCTGCAAAAACATGTCGGCTTCGGCGGCGTGCAATCCTGGCCGCTCGCGCCTGCGCATGACGGCGGGGAGCCGCGTCCGGACATCCGGCAGAGGTGAAAAAATCCGCGTATGCGCCGTGCCGTCCTTGTCAACCCTGACGCGCGGACCCTTTATGGCCTTCCTCGTCGATCGCACGCCAAACCAAAGCGGCATCTTGTGATGGCCGCTGGCGTCAGGTCTAGGAAAAAAATTTGTCGAAATTTCACTGTATTTATCGATTGTCAAATAATTCTTGCGTGCTTAGTGTGGTTAGTTAGTTTGTTTTATTTTTAGCATGACGTGTGTGCATGGCCGAGTACTTGGTCATGGTTAGTTGGAGCTCTGGCCCGACTTTGTGTGTTCTTGCGAGCGCGTCGTGCGTGGTGTGCGGCATGCCTTGACCCGAGATGCCTGGCATCGTGGAAGTTGTGGTTTTATGCACGTCAGGTAGTGGCTTCGTGGCTATTTTTCATCTGCTCTGTAATCAGGTTAAATACAGTTCAATAGAGTCCAGAAAAGCTCAGTTCACTTAAGCGTAAAACTCTGTCCATTCTCACGTGTGTGTGTGTGTTGTTTTAGCAGCTCGTCGTGCTCCAGCGAACTTCTGACAAGTGGCATCAGAACCAGTTGCGGACCGGGGCTTGATCGCAGCGAGGTTTCGTCGTTGGAATCGAGATCGCGCGGTTGAATTCGCGCTATGGTAGGCGGCAAGAGCGGCGACGAGTCAAGCATCTCCAAGGGCGGCGACGCTGTCCAGTGAGTTGTTCGTGAGGTGGGCGCCAGGGCCAACTGGCCTACGCTCACCAAGACCAACTACTCGGACTGGGCACTGCTGATGTCGGTGAAGTTGAAGGCGTGATCGCTGTGGGAGGCCGTCAGCAAAGGTGGTGTGGAAACGGCGGACGACATGGTAGCGCTGGAGGTGCTGTGCAGTGCCGTGCCCCCAGAGATGATGCCCACCGTCGCGGCAAAGTCGTCGGCAAAGGAGGCATGGGACGCAATTGCCACCATGTGCGTCGGCAACGATCGTGCGAAAAAGTCAACAGCGCAGCAGATGCGCCGGCAATTCGACTTGGCGACATTCAAAGAAGGAGAGACAGTGGAGGACTACGCCATGTGCCTGAACAGCATGGTGGCCAATCTAGCGACTCTTGGCGAGGTTGTGGAGGAGACCAAGGTGGTGGACAAGATTCTTCGCAGCACACCCCCTCGGTTCAAGCAGATCGTGCTGGCAATCCAGACGCTCCTTGATGTATCGACGCTTACGGTCGCCGACATCACGGGACGGCTCACGGCGGCGGAAGAGGCATTCGAGGCGCCAACAGATGATGAGACAAGATGGCAAGCTCTACTTGACCGAGGAAGAGTGGAACGCACGCCGGAAGCGGCGCTAGGCAGAGAATGGCGGGGGCGGCAGCACGCGAGGAGCTTCAACGCGCGGCGGCAGCAGGCGCGGGCGTGGCAGCCGACCCTGGCTCGTCTTCGACACCTGGGTTGGGCGGCACTCCGAGCAAGCTCGGCAAGGACCAGTGCCGGCGGTGTGGAAAATACAGGCACTGGGCCCGTGATTGCAAGTCAAGGCCCAAGAAGGAGGAAGTACATGTGGCCCAGGAGGAGGAAGCTTCATTAATGTTGATGCGAGCGCAGGTGCAAACGAAGATTCATTCCCCATCGCCGCCACCAGCGATGCAATCTGCGACGCTCGTGCAGTCTGCGTCCCTCCCGGCGCCGGTTGCGCCGATTCATCGGCGTGAGGAGAAGCTCCTGGTCCAGCTTGGGGCAGCGGAGGAGCAAAACGAGCCCAGGTCATGAGTGCTGGACACAGGGGCCACGAACCACATGTTGGGGTCCCAGGCGGCATTCGTGGAGCTGGACATGGCGATCTTCGGCACGGTCAGGTTCGGCGATGACTCGGTGGCAAGGATTGAAGGATGCGGGACAGTGCTGTTTGCCTGCAAGAATGGCGAACACCGCTCCTTCTCCGGTGTGTATTTCATCTCTCGTCTCACGACAAATATTGTGAGTATTGGGCAGCTTGATGAAGCAGGGTACAAGATACACATTGACACTGGAATGATGAAGATCCGCGAGCCTGGAGGGCAGCTACTGGCGAAGGTTGCTTGGCGGGCAAACAGGCTGTACATGCTCGACATCACATTGGCACGGCCAGTCTGTTTGGTGGTTCGCGGAGAGGAAGATGCCTGGCAGTGGCACACCAGGCTTGGCCACATCAACATGGCCCGATCAGGAAGATGGGACGAGAAGAGATGGTCCGGGGGTTGCCTGAAATCAAGCATGTTGATCAGCTGTGTGAGGCATGCCTCGCGGGCAAGCAGAAGAGGACGGCATTCCCGGATGAGCAGAACGTGCTCTGGAACTCGTCCACGGAGATCTGTGTGGACCAGTGGCACCGGCGACTCCGAGCAGGAACAACTACTTCCTACTTCTCGTCAACGACAGAAGCCAGTACATGTGGGTGACACTGCTACTGTCCAAGGATCGAGCTGCGGAGGTGATCAAGCATTTCCAGGCACGTGCTGAAGCAGAATCAGGGTGCAAGCTGAGAGCACTTTGCATCGACCGAGGTGGAGAGTTCACCGCCAAGGAGTTCATGGAGTACTGCGCGGCCGACGGCGTCGAACGGCAACTGACGGCACCGTATTCTCCTCAGCAGAACAGTGTCGTTGAACGCCGGAATGGGATGGTCGTTGGAACAGCACGCAGCCTGCTCAAGGCGAAGGGACTACCCAGCTGGTTCTGGGGAGAGGCGGTAAATACTACAGTTTATCTCCTGAACAGAGTGCCTACGAAGAGTGTGGATGGAATGACGCCGTTTGAAGCATGGTATGGCAAGAAGCCCGCTGTTCATTATCTGCACACATTTGGATGTCTGGCCTATGTCAGGAACACAACTCCTCATCTGAAGAAGCTTGAGGACAGAGGGAGAAAGATGATCTTCGTTGGTTATGAGCGTGGATCCAAAGCAAACCGTGCTTATGATCCGGTCACAAAGCATGTCCACGTGACACGTGATGTGGTCTTCGACGAGGCAGGCCAGTGGGACTGGTCTGGCGAAGAAGATCAAGGTGTCGGAATGGGCTGCAGCGACGACATCTTCACCGTCAAGTTTACAAGCGTGGTGGAGCCGGAGGAGCGGGGGCAGGAGGAGCCAGTCTCCACTGTTTCTCTGCCTGAACAGTCTACACCCCCACCAGCTGCACCGACATCACCGGGCGTACCGACATCAGAGATTGAGTTCGTGTCGCCGCCGGCGAATGTGCACGAGCAGCTGGATGCCGACCACGACGACGAGGCACCACTGCGGTTCAGGACCATTGACGATGTCATCGGCCCTGCTACACCACCAGGTCAGGCAGTTCGTGATCTGGGTGGTGGACACCTCCTTGCAGTGAGTGCGGAGGAGCCTGCCACGTTGGCGCAGGCAGAACATGATCCAAGCTGGCTCCGAGCAATGGAGGAGGAGCTGCAAGTGATTGAAGAAAATGAAACCTGGACACTCACTGAGCTCCCTGCTGGCCGGAGTGCCATTGGGCTCAAGTGGGTGTACAAGGTTAAAAGAGATGAGTAGGGAGCTGTGGTGTGGCACAAGGCACGGCTCGTCGTCAAGGGGTACGCTCAACGCCACAACATCGACTACGACGAAGTCTTCGCTCCAGTGGTGCGAATGGGAGCAGTGCGGCTGCTCTTGGCATTGGTGGCGCACGAGGGCTGGGAAGTTCATCACATGGACGTCAAGTCGGCATTTTTGAATGGCGACCTTCAGGAGGAGGTGTTTGTGGAGCAGCCACCTGGTTTCAGCAAGGCTGGAAAGAAGCACAAGGTATATAAACTTCATAAGGCTTTGTATGGTTTGCATCAGGCGCTGAGGGCTTGGAATCAGAAGCTGGATGAAAGTTTGATTTCGTTGGGTTTTATTAAAAGCCCTTCGGATCATGCTATATATTACAGAGGAGCTGGTGCAGAACGTCTGGTGCTAGGGGTTCACGTGGATGACCTGGTTATCACAGGTACTTGCAGTTTGGTCATTCAAAAATTCAAGATGGAGATGACCAAGATGTTCAAAATGAGTGATTTGGTCCTGCTGCATTACTATCTGGGAATTGAAGTAAAGCAGAGAGAAGAAGGTATATATCTCTGCCAAAGTAATTATGCTAAGAAGATCTTGGAGAAGGCAGGGTTGTCTGATTGCAATCCTTGTAAGGTTCCAATGGAACCTCGATTAAAGCTCAGTAAAAAAAGCACAAGCACACTGGTGGATGCAACCTTATACAGGAGTTTGGTTGGCAGCCTCAGGTCTATAACCAATACTCGTCCTGATCTTTCTTTTTCAGTCGGGTATGTGAGTAGGTATATGGAAGAGCCACATG
This sequence comes from Zoysia pacifica, assembly GCA_001602315.1. NCBI lineage: Eukaryota > Viridiplantae > Streptophyta > Magnoliopsida > Poales > Poaceae > Zoysia > Zoysia pacifica. The sequence continues at coordinate 10,202 of BCLH01001376.1, forward strand.
AAGAACACCTTGCAGCAGTGAAGCATATCCTAAAGTACATTGCTGGGACATATGGTGCTGGTCTCTTCTATGCAAGGAAGAAGGAGGTGAAACCAGTTATAGCAGGATACAGTGATAGTGACTTAGCTGGTTATGTTGACAGCCGAAAGAGCACTGCTGGTCTTATCTTCTTCCTTGGTGATGCTCCAATTAGTTGGCAATCAGTAAAACAGAGAGTGATGGCCTTATCTAGTTGTGAAGCAGAGTACATTACGGCTGCAACAGCTGCTTGTCAAGCTGTGTGGTTGGTGAGGTTGCTAGCTGAAGTCTTAGATGAAGAGGTGGGCACACCAGTGTTGAGAGTAGACAAGTCTACCATTTCCTTAATCAAGAATCCTGTGCATCACGACCGGAGCAAGCATATTGATATACATTTTCTCTGATCTGGGAGTTTGCAAACACTGGCCAAATTGAGGTGAAGTTCATCAGAACAGAGGAGCATCTTGGGGACATTCTCACGAAGCCTCTCTGCCGAGTCAAGTTTGAAGAACTTCGCAGGAAGATTGGCCTACGGCTCAATCAGTAGTCTGGCGCATCAAGACTTAGGAGGAGATTTGTCAAATAATTCTTGTGCGCTTAGTGTGGTTAGTTAGATTGTTTTATCTTTAATATGCGTGTGTGCATGGCCGAGTACTTGGTCACGGTTAGTTGGAGCTCTGGCCGGACTTTGTGTGTTCTTGCGAGCGCGTCGTGCGTAGTGTGCGGCATGCCATGACCCGAGATGCCTGGCATTGTGGAAGTTGTGGTTTTATGCACGTCAGGTAGTGGCTTCGTGGCTATTTTTCATCTGCTCTGTAATCAAGTTAAATACAGTTCAATAGAGTCCAGAAAAGCTCAGTTCGCTTGAGCGCAAAACTCTGTCCATTCTCACGTGTGTGTGTGTTGTTTTTGCAGCTCGTCGTCCTCCGACGAACTTCTGACATCATGTCATCCGATATTTATTTTATCACTAAAATTTTATCATTTAATATCTTTAATCAACGAAAATTGCTTTGTTTGTATATATAACCATGTTCTTTTATACTACATTGAAGGTAATTTCTTATGAGTTTGTGTCAATTAGTTTTAAAAGTATTTAAATTAAGTCACCAAAATTACCAATATATCTGAAATATCGCATTTATCAGTAACTTTCAATATTTTTTTTATACTGGAATTTTGTTTTCTAGAGTCAGGTGCTGGCGTCTGGCGACGGCTGCGTCTTGTGATGAAGATCACGGCGACTGGCGTCTTCCGAATATTGAATCTTGCGGACGGGCGATCCAGCACTGGCCTTGCGTCGAGTCTGCATTGGGTGCGATCTGCCAATCGATCTCCACGATGACGATCAAACTAAATTAGGTCTCGAACCAGGTAGTCTGGGCTGGTTGTTTTACTTGGGCCAAATTCAAAATTATTGAAATATATTTAGAGAAGCTGTTGGAGAAGATGAGTAAAATACACTACTGCAAAAAAAGTTCATTCCAACACCCCTTTTCAAAGTGCAGGCGGTTGATAGTTGTGAACCACCTATACTAAGAAGTATGTGGGTCCCACCAAGAGAACCGTCTGCACATAAAAGTCAGTGCAGACGGTTGTATTAACAAACCACCTGCACAAAAACTTTTATTAGTGCAGGCGGCTGCCTATTAGTGCAGGCGGTCACTTAAGACAGCCGCCTGCACTAAGTACATTTGTGCAAGCGGTTCTGTTAGACAAGCACTTGCACTAAAGATATTAGTTCAGGCGGTTACCTAAAAGAACTGCTTCTCCATTTACACAATTGGCGTGCTTAAGAGGTCCGCTGAACTAATACCGACAAGTATAAATATAGGCCTCCGGCCGCCCTGTTCCTCACGTGACGCGGCTGGACCAGAGGGCGCACTCGGTGGCGAGGCAAACATCGATCGGCGGGGGGGGGGGGGGGGAGGTTTTCTTTGCAAATCTTTTTTGGAATCTTGTTCTTTAGAGTAATCTATTACACCTCCTCTGATTTATTTTAAAATAAAGTGCGATTTGTATCCTAATTCTTAGATTATTCATTATCTAGGATTTCTCAACATTTTTGGAATATTGTTCTCTAGGGTAATCTATTGCTCCTCCTCTGATTTGTTTCAAGATTAAGTGTGATTTGGTACCCTAATTCCTAGATTCTTCGTTATCTAGGGTTCCTCAAGGTTTTGTCAGTTTAGAAGATTTATATTGGCTAAATTTTAACATATTGTGATAATTCTTAACCTTCTAAGTTTTTATTCATGTTGTAAAAGTAGCAAATTTTAATTTTGTAATTATTAATTAGCATTTTAAGTTTTCATTCATGTTGTACAAGTCGTAAATTTTAAATTTGTAATTATTAATTAGCATGTTATTATGTGTAGCTAATATGTAATTAGTATTCTATTTATTTAAATCTATAAAATTATTCGTAGGTAGAAATAAAGAATGGATTGAGCATGAATGTACAATGCACCAAGACCTTCTCCTGAGTATCTTCAAAATATTTTTTTTATTTGTCGAAGCCGCTAAGAATCATTCTAAGAGGGAAAAGAGAAATGAAATATTTTGTTCATATATTGATTGCGCCAACGACATTGCCTGGCCAAATACTAGTGATCCAGTCACACTTGATCAAGAGAGGTTTTGTGAAAAGCTACAACATATGGACAGCACATGGAGAAAAAGATATGTCTCAAGTGGATTGTCTATATGTTGTGGCAGTTGGAGGCAGCACTGATCATCCTAGTATGGATCTCAATACTGAAGATCATGATGATGATAAAGAGGATATTCTATTTGACTTTGAGGAGATGCTGCGTCATGTTGAACCACAAGTGCTAACATCGATGGGGGTTGAAAGAGGTCTAGCTAATATGGAAGTTTTGCAAAAGGCATCGAATGACTTTGTATGAGGAATCAAAGGGATGTGACAAAAAGCTCACGATGTTGCGTGCTGTGCTTGAACTTCTAAAGTTGAAATCTAGAAATTTATGGTCTGATAGTTGCTTCATAGAGCTTTTGAGTATGCTAGCAAAAATACTTCCAAAGCCAAACAAGATGCCAACCACCACTTATAGAGCTAAGAAACTTATATATCCATTGTCGTTGGGTATGACAAAAATACATGCATGTCAAAACCACCACTTATGGAAAAATGTCTGACATGTGGCATCAATCGATACAAAAAGAGTTACAACCATATATACCCTAGTAATTTGAAGAAAAGAGCACAGAAGAAGAATAACTCTATCGGTGCAGAGATTGATGATGATAGTAGTACCAATGAGTTGAGTGGAAAGAGGAAGATTCTTGCCTTGGTGATGTGGTACCTTTCAGTGATTGATCGCTTAAAGCGTCTATTCTCAAACCCTAGAGATGCTGAACTTATGCATTGGCATGCTGAGAAGCGTAGGATGAACGCAGAAAAGCTTTGACACCAGGCTGATGCAACTCAGTGGAAGAATTTCAATCTTCTTTATCCAGAGTTTGCTAAGAAGATTCAAAATATAAGGTTTGAATTGAGTACGGACGTCATGAATCCATTTGTGAAAATAGGACCGTACAAGTACTTGGCCTATTATTCTAACGATATACAACCTTCCAAACTGGTTGTCACATATGAAAGTACTTCATGCTGTCCATTCTTATCCAAGGCCAAAACAAACAGGCATCAATATTGATGTGTTCCTAGAACCTTTGATGAAGAATATGACAAAGCTATAGAACGAAGGTGTTCGAATCTAGAATGAGTTTCATGAGTATTTCACAATACGAACCATTATATTTGTTATCATCCATGATTACCCAGGCCTCTTTATGATATCTAGATAAACAAAAGAGAAGCAAGGATGTGTAGTATGTGTGGATAAAATTGCATCTGTATACTTTTCATCATCTAGAAAGTTAGTGTTCATGTGGCATCAAAGGTTCTTAACGAAACATCACAAATACCACAAGATGAAGAAATATTTTGCCAACACCATTGAAAAAGATGTTGCTCCAACACCATACAGTGGGAAACTTGTCTTCGAAATGGTAAAGAACATAACTATTGTATTTGGCAAGGGGACGATCTGGGGGATAAAGAGAAACTCACTGTTCAGGAAGCAATCAATTTTTTTAAGTATCTACCCTATTGGAAGGACTTGGATGTTTGACACAGTATTGATTTGATGTACATTACAAAGAATGTGTTTGATAGAATCAGTGGAACCTTACTGGATATGTCCAGGAAGACGAAAGACAGGTTGAAATCTCGTAGAGACTTACAACATCTGAATTTGAGGTTTGAAATTCACCCTGAAGATAGACCTAATGGAAAACATTATCTTCCCTTAGCTAGCTACACTTTGACACCTGAGGAGAAAAAGGCATTTTGTAGATGCTTACATGGTATTAAAGTGCCGATGGGTTTCTCATCCAACATCAGAAAACTTGTCAAGATGAATGGCTTGTCTTTATTTAGTTACAACTCTCATAACTGTCATATTATGATGACGGTGTTTCTCGCAATTGCAGTAAAGTCAATCAACTAGTTCATATGAAAGTTGTCATCACAAGGCTGTGCTACTTTTTAAATGCAATTTCACAAAAGAAGCTTGATCTTGAAAATCTGGACTACCTGAAAACATACATTGTTGAGACTATATGTCAGTTTGAGATGTGCTTCCCTCCATCCTTTTTTGATATGCAAGTACATCTCATGATTCATCTAGTGGATCAGATAAAAGCATTAGGACCACTAGAGATATTTATCAATTTTGAAGGGTTATGTGCGTAATCATGCTCATCCAGAAGGTTCAATTATAAAGGGCTACATAACAAAAGAAGTGGTTGAATGCTGTGCAAATTACATAAAATATGGAAAACAAATAGGTTTGCCTGTACTACTGCATGAGGTTAAGTTGTTTGGAAAAGAAAGAACAGATATGAAAACTTTCATTGATGAGGGTTATGAATCAGTTCGAGATGCACATTTCAATGTATTACAACAAATCGCAATAGTTGATCCATATATCGAGGAACATGTGGATGATCTTCGAAGAGAATATCAAGAACAAACAAATATTTAGATAATGAAAGAGCACAAGCGTCGTTTCACCACATGGTTAATGGATAAAAACATTCCGTATGGGGAGACAATAGAGGAGAAAATAATGAACATGATGGCTTTAGGGCCGTCAACTTTAGTTACCTCATGGCAGGCATATGATATTAATGGGTACACCTTTTACACTAAAGAGAAAGATAAGAGGAGTGTTTCCCAAAATAGTGGTATCTGATTAATGCTTTCGACGACCCACAAGGGTATAAAAACACATACTATGGATTTATTGAAAATAAATATGGAAACTTGATTATGGCGACAGGATGCAGATTCCTATTTTTAGGTGCAAATGGGCCAAACATCTGAATGGAGTGAACATTGACAACTACGGGCTCACACTTGTGGACCTAAATAATGTTGGTGACAAGGATAACATGTGGGTACTTGCTGATCGTGTTGCATAGGTTTTTTACGTAGTTGACCCTGCAAATAATAAAAAGCACATTTTTATTTCAAAAAAGCAAAAGATTACTGGAGTGGAGAATATAGGTGATGATGTTGAGAACTACAATAAATATGATGAGATGGCACTTTTTACAAATCTAAAAAACATCAAGCTCGTAGAATGAACCAAAAATGTGATGCCCTACGTTAGAAGAGATGTCAAAAGAAAAACTGTGTAACGCGATTAATCGCTTATTACTAGCAACAGAACATATATGTAACTTATACTTATGTATTATTATTATTATTATTATGAATGACTCAAGCACAAGCTAGCGTTGCTGCAAGACATGCGTTGGGAACTGTGTTTGCATAATAATGTCTATCCTCTTTGTCCAGAATATATACTCCATCCCTCCTAAAAGATAAGTAAATTTCTACGGAAATTTTTTTAATAGATTAAATGATTTTCTAACCTAATTGGGAACTAATTAAAACCTATGACAAAATTGTATAGCATGGAATTTTCATGAAACAGTTGATTTCTAACATGTTATTTTTTTAATAAATTATTTGATTTTCTAACCTAATTTTTTATTTGTATATGAATTATATGTATCTATATATTTATATTTTTGCACACCATTATTGTAGACTTCTAATGTTTTGTTTCAATCCTCACTTACTTTTGGTCGACATCCCATAAACTTGTATGATGTTTACTAATGCAAATGAGGATGAACTGATTAAAACCTATGCCAAAATTGTATAGCATGGAATTTTCATGAAATAGATAAGATGTGCAGTAATTTTTTTAAAAAAAAATTGCAGTAAAAACAAATATTTGTTTTAATTAAAAATATGTACTATAGGCGGTTCTTAATACAAACCGCTTGTATAAACATTACCTCAGGCGACCCTTAAAGAGCCCCGCTTTGACTAAATACTATGTAACATATTATTTTTTAAATAAATTACTTGGTTTTCTAACCTAATTTTCTATCTGTTTATGAACTATATGTGTGTGTGTATCTATAGACACACACACACACACACACACACACCCACACACACACACACACACACACACACACACACACACACACACACACACACACACACACACACACACACACACACATATATATATATGTGTGTGTGTGTGTGTGTATGTATATATGTATATATGTGTGTGTATATATATATCTGTGTGTGTGTATCTTTATATATTTTTTTCACACTATTTTTGTAGACTTATAGTGGTTTTGTTTCCATCCTCACTTACTTTTGGTCGACATCCCATAAACTTGTATGATGTTTACTAATGCAAATGAAAGCATTAAAGATGAACTGATAAAAACCTATGACAAAATTGTATAGCATGAAATTTTCATGGAACACTCGGAAATGCAGCTGAAGTTTTTTTAAAAAAATATTCATAGTAAAATAAACATGTGTTCAATTGATAAATTAATAGTGCAAGCGGCTGATAATAAGAACCGCCTGTAGTAATTTCTTAGTGCAGGCGGTTGGTAATGACAGCCGCCTGCACTAAGTCCTTAGTGCAGGCGGCTCGTATTATGCGCCGCATGCAAAGATGCATTAGTGCTTGTGGTTCTTAATGGAGCCCCTTGCACTAATGATTTTTAAAAATAGAGTGCGGTGCCGCTTTGAAACCCTAAGGGTGGTCGAAATTGAAACAGACACTGACAGTCTGCAAAAATTTCTTGTTGTGTGCGCTGCTACCACCGTCGCTCAACCCCGCGACCCTGCCGCTGTCGCTTGACCCCTGCTGCCATCGCCGTCACCCAACCCCATGCTGCCATCACCATCGCTCGACCCCGTGCCGCCATCGACCGACCCGTCACCGCCATCGTCGTCGTCGACTGTCCCCGCGCCGCAGTCGTCGTCAACCTTCCCCGCGCTGCCGCCGTCGTCGCCAGACCCTGCGCAGCCGTTGCCCGACCCCGCGCTGCTGCCTCATCGGTCGTCCCCGTGCTGCCGTCGTCGTCTGCATGTAGCTGCCCGAGCGACCTGTCACAGTGAACTTCTTCTCAACTCCCCCCATCCTTCTGTCATTGCTGGATCGGATCTGTCCAAATCAAATTGACACCCTGCCTTGCTCTGATGTTCCAAAAATTACTTGCTCTGAATTACTTTTTGCTGGCCACTGACCTAACCCAACAGGATTTTCAGTTAGAGGCTGTTTGGATCCCTTTATTTTGTAGGAATTAAAATTTACATAGTCGATTACGCTATTTGCCTTGGAATTTGACATTCTACAACTTTTCCAAGCACACAAATAAACCTACCTCAAATTCATAGTGTGTGAGATGGAAATAGATTCTATAGATTATTATGCTATAATTCTATGCTCCAACTTATAGCACACTCTTCAACTTACTTTCCTACAATAGAAATGCAACATATAAGTATGTCCCTTGTATGCCTAAAAATAATAATACAAATATATTTCATATACAACTATATTAGCTTAATTAATCTATATCTAAATTGTAATTATTAGAATGAATTCAATTACAAGGATACAAACGGGCTCTTCGTGTTATCTTTACAAGCATCCTTATTATTACTTTAAAAAAAATCAGCAGGAACAGTAATGCTTTTCCTAAACGGTAACCCACCGGTTTCATTTTAAAAGGCTGTTTAAAACTGTTTAACTATCTAACAGCTGATTCAAATGGTTTAAATGGTTATTTAGGCCAAAACCGGTTGACCTCCGTTCACCATTTAAAGATTTATAAATGGCTGTTACAATGTTTTCCTAAACGGTAAAACGGTAGACAGTGGGGTCAGTCGCCGTCTAGTGCCTAAATGCCATTTAATTCCATCTAGATGCTGTTTAATTCCAGGCCTAGATGAGGGCAGCGTCTAGCATTAGACGCCGTTTAAACAGCCGTTTGATTCCATTTAGGAAAACAGGGTGGCCATTTAAACTGTTTAGGTGAGCAGGAGCACTTCTCTTTCATTTAAGAAGAGCATGAAAACAGTTTTGTCACATGAAGTACTTATTATGTGATACATAAGGACATCAACACAGTTACAAATCGACAGCCACGTCTCTACTATGCCTCTAGCTGCTTGTCGTTGCCATAAATCCCACTTTCAAAATTGCAAATATGAGAGCTACATACTCAGTTTGAAGTAAAGTTGAATATGAGAGCTACATACTGCCTTAGGTAGTTTTACAAGTGAATCCTGCCTTTTTTTCATTCTTTAGTGTTGTATAGATCTGATGGTTCTGATAGCTCGATGCTTTCATCCAGTCACTATGGTTATATACACTATTCTGATTAAAACAGTTGAAAATAGTGTTTATGAGAGCTTGTGCCATGCATTTTACAACAGTAGCAATTTAACTTATTTCATTGCTAGTGTCATGGTTTGCGTGTTTTCAAGTAACCACAGTATTAGGTTACAATAGAAATAGCTTGTTATCATCTATATCAAATTCTTGAATGGGAAACTCACAATGTGGTACTTTAGCAGTGCAATGAAAAAAGAGACGACCTCGCAAGCTGATAGTGTGGCAAATGTTGATGATCCAATGCTTCAATGGGACTCAGACAACTCTCACGGCAACAAGGACAATGGAAGCACAAATGAGAGCTCCTATAATAGTCTGAGTGATCCTTCTCCAGTCTCGAGTACGACTCGAAGACGTCACAGAGCCCTGACTCGGATTATAATCCAAATGAAGAGGTATGGGGCTAGTAGTTGAAAATAATCTAAACTTTTTTTACATGTCTTACCCCTAACTATTAACGGGTCAAATTTACATCATAGGTTCCTGCTCGTCAAACACCGATCATCCCGAGGAACAACGCGAGGAAGCTCCCTCTACCCCACTATCAACTGCTGCCTCAGAGAGTGGACTTAAGCGTAAAAGAGGGGAGCGAGGCAAAAATAAGATAACGGAGGGTATTTTTTACACAACACGAGTGAGTGCAACAGGAGTCCCCCTTGGTCCTCAAGATGCATGCTGAAAGTATCGTCAGGTCTGTGGCTTCATAGTTAGGAACAACGTCCCAATTACAGTTATAGACTGTAGGTTGCTCGATGAGGAGACTAAGAACATTTTGTGGATCAAGCTGAAATCAACGATTAAGTTTCCAGTAGGCACAGAAGGTCTTGCAAAGAAGAGTATATTAAACTCTATGGCAAAGATGTTCTGCGGGTGGAAGGTTGAGTTAAATGCCAAGTTTGTGAAGAAAAATTTGGTTCCAAAAAATTTTCCGAAGATAACGGAAGCCCAGTGGTCTGAATTTGTTCAGCAGAAGACCACCCCAGGGGGAATAGCTTAGACTGCAGCTAAAGTGGAACTAGCGAAGAAAAACATTTACCCCCATCATCATGGATCCGGTGGATATGCCAGCAAATAATTGAATGGGAAAAGAGAAGGGAGGAAGCTGCCAAGGCCGGGAGACCTGACTCGCTAGAAGGTTGTGATGGTAGTACTAGGAACTGGGTGTATGCTTGATCAGATATAACTGAAGAAGGACAAATAATATACAAATGTGCACAAGCGGCGGTAGTGGACAAGAAAATTGTGGAGATTACTGTTGAAGAAAAGGCTAAAAAGTTCAAGCTTGATAGGGAGAAGGACCAACTTACTGCTACACTAAGCAACCCAGAACACCTTGGACATGTACAAGCCATCTCTTCACGGATGACCTGGAAAGAGGGGTTTCCACAGGATGCAGCGAGCTACAAAAAATGTGATACGTATAAGAAGACTCTTGAAGGGACAATTAAGGCGGAGGTCAAGGCCTCCTTAAAAGAAAATTTCTTAGAGTTCATGCAAGAGCATCAAAAGTATCTATCAGAACAGCAAGCTACAGGATTACTCGGGACTGTGCCAACTGAGAACCTAGTTGTTTGGCTCACACCGGGTTGTAACCTAAGTAGTGTAGCCTCTGCACCAGGATAGAGATATCCTGTAGATGATATTGTAGATAGCACGCCTTGTCGCCTTCATTTCTCGATTGGAAGGAAGGAAAATAAGACAATTGAGGTTGCCACTGGTCTTGCAATTCTAGGGCGTACCTTCCACTGTAGTCCCATCCCGACGGACTTCGTAAAGATTCAAGTTAACGAATTCATCAACAAGGACTATGTTGATTATGAACTTGGCCACAGTATGCCTGAGGGAATCTCATTGCTTGGACAAGCAGTAAATAAATTTATCCTTTGGCATAGACATGATATTGTTTTGTGTGATGGGCCAGCTACATCCCAACCATGTCTAAGTAGCCCAGCACATCTGTCAACACAGCCAGCCACTAAGGGTGAAAAAGATGCAACCAACAAACAACCTTCTCCAAAGGATATATTTAATGTACCTCCATCTTCTTCTAAGGGCCCATCAGATGCAACACAACAATATACAATGCTCCAGCCTTCTCCTCAAGATCAAGAAGGTACAATGCTCCAGCCTTCCTCCGAGGGTCTTACAATTTTAACTCTATCACCTTTTGACAAGAGCCCAACAGAAATGCCCGAGCCACCTGTCATGGGCAAAGAAGATTTAGGCCAAAAGAGTCAAACTATACCACCTTCTGACAAGGGCCCAACAGAAATGCTCGAGCCACCTCTCAAGGGCAAAGAAGGTTTAGGCCAAAAGAGCCAAACTTATTCAGCTCCTGCACACATCCACCGAGAAAATGCCTCGTATAAAAAAACTTCTTCGACAGACACATTAAAGTATATCCAAGGATTGCAAAGAATGTCATCCTCCGTTCAAGAGTGTCCGAAAGATGATACTATTTTTATTGAAAGTTGAGAGGAGGATGGAGAATTCTATACTAGAGATGATATAAAGCTGCGAAGGAATGAGCCAATCTGGTGTAAGGAGGATGTGCCTGAAGAATATGTGAATGGAAAACCATTTTTAACCTCAGTGCAACGCAGTAAGCTACATTTTCCATTGAGGAAATTGCATGATTGGTACATGCAGGCGAGTGCTATGGGGTTCACTCATGTCCTCTGTCATATGTCGGCAAATGCATTTTGGAGTGGAGAGAGGACTCAATCTTTTAGTTTTGAAGATTTATTCCTTGTTTTCCACAAAGAGAGGTTGATATCAACCTCCTAACCGTGTAGTGCCTGTACGTGAAACTTTCTAGATGTTAATTAAGTGCTTTTAAGAAATTAATACTGGATGTCATACTAATAAATAGTAACTTTATATGCAGGATGGTATTCTTAGATGACCAGAAATAGAAAAAACTGCAGACGGGGATCCTCGATCCAACATGGATTTCCTAGTCAATTTTAACCTAAAATTCAATAAAACTTCAGAGCAATACAAGAACATGACAAATAAGTAGTTTGAAAAGGAGCCTAAGAAAATAATCAAGGAGAGAATGTTGCAAGTGGCGACATATACAGGAAGGGCGATGCATAACTTTGTGAATAATGGCAAGAAGTATATAATAGCCCCTTACAATTTTAAGTAAGTTTCAGCACTGCGCTCGACTTATTTTCTTAAAAAAAGTTACCTAATGCTTTCTTTATTTATGTAGCAATCACTATATTTGTATCCTTATACAACCACTGGAGGTGAAAGGGGTAGTCTTTGACTCACTCAATTACCTGAAAGAACAATACAAAGATTTTGTCAAGATTTTAGAAAGTAAGCGTACTTTCTGCATGTATACTGGTGGATACTTATTATAATATAATTAATTTCCACTTCATAATCATTTTTTTCATTTATATAGTGCTTATAAATTTTACAGTAAACTTGGTGGGTCCCATCCTCAAGGAAAGGAAAAGCTAACTCTATGTATGATTTTTCGGTAACAAAAACATCTCGTTTTCATATGTAACAGTAATTGTCCCAAAATTTTAACTAATTTAGTTTGTTTTTATTTGAAGTGTCATAAGCAACCTCCAGGCACTGTCCTATGTGGTTATTATGTCCATGAGTATCTTAGAATTACTGGACATTATAGAATAAATCGTGAGAATGTAAGCTATCTTATCAACCTGTTTTGTATACTTAGATTAATTGTTATCATAGTTATAGTAATTATCTATCATCTTTTCATTTACAGCAAACCAATGTCGATGAGAAATGGCCTTGGGGAAGAGACGTGAGCTTACAAGGGTTGACTCCGTCCGAAGTGACTTATGCTATTTTATCCGTCGAGAGATTTATCGACCAAAATGGAGTATTTTTTGAAAGAGAAACAATGAGTTGATTTTGTACCCACATTTGTCTTTGTATGACAGGTTTAAGATTATATAGATGTACTCAGATTTGTGGTTGGATGCTATGTAATGTGACATGTACATAATTTTTTTGTAATATATAGTTGTTTGTGTTCCAATCATCTGTTAGATTACTTTAATGAAATATTGAATTCAATATCTGTTTCAAAACTGATTTGTATATGTTGTATAAAAGAATTGTATGTCCTGTATAAAAATATTTATAAAAATAATAAATAGTTTCTGCAGGCGGTCGACGCTGCAGACCTCTTAGATTTAGGAAGCGCACTGCAAGCGGCTTGCTTAAGAAGCTGCCAGCACTAATACTATCAATGCAGGCAGCGCTTTAAGATACCCGCCTGCACTAAGACTATTAGTGCAGGCGGTTTCTTAATATATTCGCTTGCACTAAGGCTATTAGTGCAGGAGGTTATTTAATACCAAGACTATTAGTGCAGGCGTCCCACGTAAACTCGTGAATAAATGGTTCATTTCTACAGGCTCACTAATGGCAGCGGAACTGAAAACAGCCTGTAGAAATAAGTTTAGAACCGCCTGCAGAGACTGTTTTGTAGTAGTGATAGTCTCCAAGTTTGAGTGAATTTTTAAGGAGACTGTTGGAGATGCTTTAAGTCCTAGTAGCCACCAATAGTTTTTTCTTAAATCTCCAAAGAGGGGTAATTATAACAAAGGATACCTCAGCAAAGAAAAACAGGAATAGTAGCACAAAATGTTGCTATTATAATCAGAATGAAACAATTAATCATTTGTTTTTTGATTGTCAACATGCTAGGACAATTTGGCGTGACATTTTCATTGCTATTAGATTAACCTAACCACAGTTTATATCTCATATGCTTGGCAATTGGCTAGTAAGTTTTAGTAAAAAAGAGAAACAAATGATTCTGGTTGGAACATCTGCACTATGTTTGGCAATATAGAGATGCCGAAATGATTGCATATTTGAAAATTGCAAACATTCTTCCTTTATGCAGGTAATTTTCAGAGGAATATACTGGATGTGCTTTTTGGGCACTACTGCAGCATGATGACAAAGCTAAAGAGTCATTTACGACGGCCAGTAGAAATCTGGAAACTGCTGCACTAGAAATATTTGCTTCTCATGGATAGAAATTTAATAATAGACTTTGTTAAACTTAATTAAGATTTTTTCTTCCATTCATTCCGTCAGTTAAGAAGCTGAATTTTGTAAGGTTCAAAACGTTGTATGAGGGAACGTAGGGGCGGGAATGTAATTCCATTTTCTAAAAAAAATCATTATCATACAGTTTTGCCAGCATACGACTTGTGAGACTCCAACTTATGATTTTAATATATATTTTGCATTTGTGTTACATTCTTTCTTGTCCATGTTTGTATTCTTTAATTTGCAAGAAAAAATTAGCCTTTTTGGCGAGGTCAGCTGGGTAGCACACGATCGATAACCATATGAGAAGTATTGTTGCAATTGTAGAGTTCGAATCAGCTTGATTTGAGGCTGGACCAATTATGTCTTATCTTCACTAAATTGAGAGTTACCACAATCTGATTGATGATCAGGAACTACAAACACATCAAAGTTCAAGCTGATTTGTAGTTCTTCTCCATCGAAAAAGGGGGGAACATGCATGGAGGGCTGGAGTTATGGAATATAGTTTGGTCATTAATACAAATAAAGTACTAGTTTAAAATTTTACTAATAAATTGTGGTCGGATCCTATCCATAGACATTTAGTGATACTAAATTAAAAATGCAACTCTCGCTTGGGCCAAATAAAGTTCCCAACTACTCGGGATATTTATTGAGGGCATTTTAGTCTTCATACTTCTAGCTTGTTTTTTGCTCATGAATCGAGGAATCCTTGAATTTAAGGAAGGAGAATACAACAAAAAAAAAAGACGTTCACATACATTGATTAAGAAAAATTATGTTGACATCAATTTGCACACATTCGCACATAATTTGGAGCATCGATCCTTCGATTCTAGATATATCTTTAAATGTACTTACTAAAGTGTTTTTATCTCTCCTAATATAAATGTTCGTAGACATCGTCTATTTCACCTCTTTTGATGTGACTTTTCTATCTTTTATTTTGGTGTCACACTCTATCTTTTATTTTGGTGTCACTCTATCTTTAGACTCCCTATTCACCTTTCTCTCTGTCCTTTTCTCCCGGTCGTCGCCTCGCCCCGGCCACCACCTCCCAGCCTCCACTACCCCGCATGTGGTTCACTACCCGCCCCGGCCACCACCACCTCGTCTCCAGTTCACCGCCCCGCCCCGACCGCCGCTGCTAAATCATCGGTTCGTCGCCCCCCCTCTCGGTTGCCACCGCCACCTCGTCTCCAGTTCGACGCCTCGCCTCAGCTACCGCCGCCTGTCTCTAGTTCGACGCACCGCCTCGTCTTCGGTTGAACGCCCCACCCCGGCCGCCCCGCCCTGTCACCAGTTCGACAACCCGCCCCCTTGCCGCCACCGCCAAGTTTTCGGTTCGACGCCCCGCCCTGGCCACCGTCGCTCTGTCACCGGTTCGACGCAGTAGCTGTCCTGTCCTCTCCTTTTCCTCGATGATAACTTTCTATGCGTCAATCGATTGACACCTGTCCTCATCTTTTCTTCAACATTACCTCAGTTAGATTATAATTTCTTTTTTTGTTGATGCTAATTACACTAAAAACACAGTTTTAAAGATTATGATTAGATTGGGCAGCCTTCTACCTTGGTCTATTGGTAGATCTGCCTTCGTGTACAGGAAAGCTCTAACTATGTGACAAGACCTACAAAACCTGGCTAAAATGAAAGCCATGAATTGCAATCTTGTGCAGTGTGTCACAAATTTTCGGCCTTTTCTTTATTTTGGTCTTGACTTTTACCTTGTGATGTACTGGAGTGAAGGAGAAGAACTACGAGTTTATGTGAAAGTACTAATCTATATTATTAAATATAATGTATAAAGTTAATCATGCATTGCTTACATTATTATTATACTGTGTGTGTATAAGATGGTATAACACTCCAGAGAGAATTCTTGGTTCAATTATTAGCATCTAATTTGAATGAGGCAAGGATTCTGCCAGAAAATATCCGAGATTATTTAATGAAGTTTACGATTTAATGATTTATTTTGTCTTACCTATATCGTATCGAACTTATTTGTTACGTAAGAAGAATATGTCATGTTATATTTCTGTATCGAATGTGAATTGCATCACGTTGCCCTGCCCGTGACGTAGCACGGGCACACGGACTATATGAGGTTAATCTAATAGTCTTAGCTGCAATTCTGCACTCGCGTCAAAATTATTCTTGCGGTGGAGGTTAACAATTAATATTTCCAATACCCTCCCACATTCTAAGCATCGGCTGGGATCAGCCGATGGACTAATGATTGGTGGGAACATTTACATCGGGTGGAACTTGCAAAGGCATTGACCTAGATATGTTTGCCATGCTGATACTGCACTCGATTTATGGAAAGCAACATTACTACAAAACGAGTCTATGGTGTCACTCAAAAATTATAACAATGTCGGTCGAATGTAACAGTCGACACTAAAGTCCTGATGGCCCCCCAACATTACGACCCGACTCTGTTGTGACCTCAACAGTATTGGACGCAAGTGACATCGTCCTACAAAACGACACTAATTGCTAACATTATTCAATAGTATCGGTCTCAGTAGACGTCACGAGCAACCGATAGTACAGAACACGATACCAGTATCGGTCATTGCTTACTTCATCCACATCAGACACTAGAAAAAAATACTATAGCATCGGACAAACGTGATTTAAATGTGCCATTTGAAGACATATATGCCCTTTATCGACTTAAGAGATTGGATGCCACTCTCATAACCGTATAGTGCTTGTAAGTGTTTCGAACAATAATAACTTTATAATTAGTCATACTATTAATTAACACCATAATTGACTATATTGTTTCATGTTTTTAGAATGTGCTTCCACTGTGGTGCAGACAAGAAAGTCGGGTACCTTAACCCAACAGCAATAAGCCAATCAGCGATCAACGTCCCTGTGGACCACCGTGACTTGAAGGGCAAGAGGAAGAATGAACAAAAGACATACAATAATGTGATCAATGTCCCTGTGGACCACTGTGACTGGAAGGGCAAGAGGAAGAATAAACAAAAGACGTACCATAATGTATTGATTGAAAAATGCTAGGAATGTTGTATCAGCCTACATAAGTAGGGCCATGTATGATTGGCGAGACAGAGAGTGCATCATGGCTCCTTATAACTTTGAGTGAGTATGCTTTTCTTTATCACTTACTTAACCTTGCTTTTAACTAATAAATTGAAACACTAACATAATTAAATGTACTTTTGTTATAACGATCACTGAATTGCTTTCATGATATATCCAAAATATGGAAAGGCTTGGGTATTTGACTCTATTGATCGTGAGAGGAGCACCTACAATGATTTCTTAAAAGTCCTTGATGCGTAATGACCTCTAATATCATTTTAATTCTTTAATGATCTGATATTCAAAAGTATGACACAATATTTCTTATCGGTGACACTATTACAAGTTTTACATCAAGCTTGGAGGAAAACACTATCCAAAACGGAAAGAAAAAATGTAGTACAAAACACATTTTTTAGTACTACTACACCATAATTCAGTAATCTATATCACTATATTTTTGTCTATATCTTTGAAACTTTTAACCTTTCTATTTTATTCCTAAAGTATGCAAAACAGGGTCCTGGCAGTGTGCATTGTGGCTACTATGTGTGCAAATACATAGAAGCCGGCTCTGAAAAATACATGACATTACCCAAAGAAGATTATGTATAGAAAAATGTAAGTACTTGCAGTTTTAGTAATATTATTATATGCATTTTCACAGTGTATTGATATTTGTATTTTAGTAATTACTAATTTTGTTCTTAATATTAGCAGCCAGACAAGCAGGTGCAAGTGCATGAAAGCCAATTTGATTAAGCTACACTCAATGACATTGCATCTCGAATGATCCGCTTCATGATGCATGAGTTTATTCATCCAATGGGTTAATATTATAACCCAGAAGATGATGTGGCAAGACATCAAGAACTTTCTAATTTGTGCGAGAAATATAACAATTCTAAACTAATTCGGCAAAACTTTGAGGCTGGACAGAAGAGAATTAATAACAAGACCGGAGTTGACCGAGCAAATAAAATTTTGTTGTTAGTTCTATATGAAGTATATATATTTATGTATATGTGTAAATTAAGCTGTTGTAGTGGATGAACTTGTGTACATATGTGACTCTTAAAATATTCACTTTGTGAATACATTGTCTCTGTCAATATATTTTATTAATCTGTTATTTGTATTTAATTTGTGTTATTCAGATGACTCTTATTCAAATACATAAATGTGTCGGTTTGTGACATCACAGAAACCGACACCTCTGATCCAGAAAGCAGTGTCGGTCATGTGACGTCATAATATATGACATGAGAGTCTTGTAAACAATATCGGCAAAATTGACATCTTTGAGACCGACACTGTTGGTAGTGAGAGCAGTGTCGGTTACATGACAACCAAAACCACGGGAAAAATGTCAGTGTCGGTTTCATGACATTATAATAAACGACACTGATGTTAACGTAAATAAGTGTCAGTCGTATGGTGTCATGTCATTCGATGTTGCTATTGTTATTGCTAGTGTCGGTCTCACTGATGTCATCTTGACCGACGCTGAAGACACTGCTGTCACTGTCGGTTAGATGATGTTATTTGACCAACATTGATAATTTGATTCAGTGTCGGTTTCCTTAGCCCGTCATTGATTACTGTTTACAGCAGCATCATATAAGAAGTGTCATGCAATTTGATCGACACTGCAGAACCTTATGACCTGACATTGAAGTGTCTTTTCGTAGTAGTGCAATTAAAGAAAAGTGTGGTTCCACATGGGACAACGAGAGCTCAAAGCTATATATAGCGATCAATAAGTTAGCACTTAGCAATACCGTTTTTCCCAGCTCTCTAGCTAGACCTACCTCAACACTAGTACAAAATACAGTGGGTAGATCGACGCTTAGAAGATATGAGACAAGTTATCTCCGAGAAACACAATACTCCTTCCGTTCTTTAAATTCAATTTTGACTATTTGTTTTATTAAAAATTTTTGATAAATTTCATATATTTTGATATATTTTGATTTATCATTAGAGTTATTTAAATCACAACTTAAAATTTACACATTCGAGCAAAATTTTTTAATACGACAAATAGTTAAAATTAATTTTAAAAGTCAACAGCGATATCAATTAAAAATGAAGAGATATATCCACAGATAGAGGCGATAGATCTAAAAAAAATGGAGACTGGCTTTGATGTAGCAGGACGTGCTTAACGACAGCAAGATCTTCTGGCTCATTGGGATGATGCATGTAACCGTGTAAATGTTCATCACTCACAGATTCAGGATTCCTCCATCTCCGCGGCAACAGGACAGGAAGCAACAATCCATGTTTGTTCGAACGCTTGACGAACTTGAAGCCGCAACCTACTTTTTTGTCAAACATTGATTCCGTATACCTCTCGACCCTATTATTCTTACTCAAAATATACCTACCGGGATTGCACAGAGACTAGCCCCTTATTTTTTTTGGTTGATCTAAGCTTCCAGGAACATGGGATGCATTGTTGGACTTGGGATTCTTTGGTTGCTAGTACCGGCATCTGCGCTTGATTCGCTAGGCAAAAAGAACATGATAGAATTTCGCTTCTCACAAGCCTGCCCTCTCGTACTGCTTCCTGGCCAGCGGGGGCCTGGCTTGACGAGGCTGGCTCGACTGAGAAGGAAACCAAGCACACCATAGGTTGGTACTACTACTTCTCGCCTACCTTAGTAGAGGGAACTATCATATACATATAGTCCAGGTTTGATATGAGCTACATTAGCCAGGCATCTCAAATTAATGTGCCTGGTAACGCTGATCATCAACATGATGCATACAATGTCTTTCCAACTTTTTCCTATTTAATTATTAGTCACAATAAAGCCGCATGTGAACATGTTTCATCAAGATTTTTTTGTTTGTCTTGTAAGTCAACAAAGGACAATTTTTTTATTTGAAACTAAGTAAACAAAGGACATCTGCATAACTGCAAAGCACATGGTCATGCCTCTCCATCTTTTTTATTGGGAAGGTCTAACCTTTCTCTACCTATTAAAGGAAAGTGTGCTGAACCGACAGTGACTGGCACTGTCGCAACCATCTGTACTTCTCCATTCCAATAGAAGTTATTTTTATGTTTTGTTGACTATAATTTTAACTAATAATTTTGATAAATTTAATTAATTTTAATATATATATATATATATATATTATATAAAAATATTTTTTTGATGAATTTAAAATATAAATACTAAATTTTAAAATTAATCAAAACTATAAAAATTATTAATCAAAACATCAGTAAACAAAAATTAAAAATAAACTTCTACTTCTACTCGGACGGAGATAGCACAAGTGTTGTCTGGAGTAGCCTTATTTTTCTCCCTCGTCGACCTCTCCATCCTGAACCACATGACGGCAATTTGGCCGGCCAGATGATAGGTTGACGTCACATGTCATTCCAATTGTAGAACACTGTTTTCCAGCTGAGTGGTACACGTTATTTCCAACCGTTACCCACGTAGTATTAACTGATGACAATGTTGATACAGAGGTCATACCTTGGTGGCAACAAATGCTTTTATTCAATACTCGTTGAGAGAGTCAAGAAAAAGAAAAAAAAAAAAGTGGTACAGAAAGAAATATAAACACACCAATAATTTTGTACCGAGTAAAATAGTGGGTTAAATTATTTAATGCATCACACATTAATTACTCTATATGTTCCTTTATCAACTTCACTGTACTCCAGCTTTCCTTCTGCCCACACCCAAATACTCACAAACCACTGGAAACCCAAGTATAAAAATACATTTGCCACGAAGAATCGACCTCAACGCCAAAAATTAACATGCGACGGTTTCTGTACCTTCAGTCTTCAATGGTAAACTTTTACTCTCCTGGCATTCAGCTTTAACCACTAGGAGCCGCAATTGCTAAATCTTCCATGCTCTTCTGGAACACTATCTCTGTAGGTTTTAAACACCCTCGAATGCACTCCTGCCCAAGTTGTGCTCGCTCATTGTCCCCAAACCCGAACACGATGCCTTTATTTGTCACAGCTACAGTATGGTATAGTCCAGTGCTTATTTGGGAGACGTAGTGATCCCGCAGACTCTCAAGAGCACGCGGTCTCATTACTTTGTCTGATGATCCACGGTCATGAAAACCTAAACTCCCAAAGCCCATCCATCCAAATGCAAAAACTGAGCCTTCATTAGTAAGAACGAAGGTCTTCCTCTTCCTTGCACATACCTAATAATTCATAAAAACATAGATGACTATGCGGATAAAGCCAATAGTATGGTGCTGAGCGCAAATGATGGTATTTTAACTAGAATAGTAATTTAATATGATGCTACAGTGAAGCAAAAATATTCTAGAGTTCTAGAACAAAAGTTTTTGCAATGCCATTTTATTTTGAGTGTGTATGCTGAACTTATTTCCTAGATGATACAAACATGTGAACAGACCTGCACAGCAACTTGGCCTTTCAGACTGCCGATCAATTCTGGACTAGTTTTATCATTCTCATCACCATGACCCAAGGCTCCACAGTATCCTCTACCCCATGTATAAACCTGCACATGTCAAGCTTTTACTTTACTCTGGAGAGCAGTTAACAGTGAGAAGATGTAACTGAATGCACACAAGACAATATACACTCACGCATCCTAATCCATCAAGAGCCACAGCATGCTCGTCTCCAGCAGAGACGCGAACTACATGAATGTTCCTCCTCTTAAATGATTGTATGGCACGTGGAGAAAGTTCATCATGCTGATCCCCATGCCCAAGGCAGAAATTAGTGCAAGACCCAAAGGTGTGAACAGTTCCATCATCTGTTACAGCAAATGTGTAGCTGGCACCAGCTGCAACCTGCACCACCTGACCAGAACCTTCAAATAATTCGACAATCTTTGGGGTAGCCCTGTCTGTAGTGTCACCATGACCAAGTTGACCATGTGTGTTACTTCCACAAGTATATACGTGCCCTTCCCTTGTAAGAATCACAGTGAAACTTAGACCAGTTGCGGCCTGTGAAAGTAATATGAAAGCATCAAAATAAGAATAATGAACTGCAAAAAGTAAATGAAGATTTTGTCGACTTGGAACAAAGGCTAGAGTCAGTGATAACAGGAAAAACTTCTATAAAGATGCAATCTGGGTAAATGCCAAAAGTGAGAGTTTTAGGGACCCTTATTAAAGAAAATATATGAAGACATACAAAATAATACTCCTGATCCCAAATATAAGTCGATCAGGTCATGAGCAAGGTCATCAGTATAATATTTAAGTAGCAATGTATGAAAATATATTATTTCAAAAAGAAACAACTATACATTATGAATTTTTTTTTGGCAATTAACCTAGTAGCATCACTTTTTAGGTTGTATTGTCTACATGATTTGTAAGGTATTTACTTATGGTCAAAGCTGAAAATTTTGACCAAGATAAATCCTACCAGAATTTGCGATAGCTTATAGGACTTAGTATAAGATAAATGAATGAGACACTGTTCAATAGAAAACAGCTGCTTCGATGTGTACTGAAACTGATCTAGTTACAGGATGGATTCTGGGTATCTCCCAAACAAACAAACAAGAGCGGTAGGTGCTACACCCTGTGAAACGAAGCCGTAAAAGAGATATCTCAAAGATATTGCCCACGCACATGATTAAGCAGAGCGGAGGGTTATTCACAGGATCTAATCAATTTTAATGTTGACAAATAAGAATAATAAGGGGATTTATTATTAGAATATTTAGCATAAGCCATACAGATTAGCTAAAGAATGTCTTTTCAAAACAAATAACAAAAAATACAACGACAGGAACATGTGCAAATCTTAAAAATCTGAAAACAAATGTTTACTATCTTGCTATGCAAGGGTTAAGCACTAAATAGGCAACTCTTCAAAAGATATGAAAATGAGAAGCAAGGAATGACACTATATAATATAATTATGCGACCTTGAGCAGATCAACAGTGGGAACATGTATAAAAGAATCACTATCAAGTGGGAAAAAGAACTCTACATTCTGCCAGAAAAATATTCCTGCTACATTGAAGAACCTACAGTTCTGATTATGCATGAAGTTTCATTCAAGACACAACAGTAGGCCCACCTGCTTGCAAGAAATCCCATTAAGTGCTTCCACTTTAGTTGGTCGAAATATAGTTCTCCCCACTTCCCCATGACCACAGCATAATGATGAATTATCACCACATGTGAAAACCTATTGAGGCAAGATTCGTCAGAGGAGCAAGGCAAAGGGAAAATAGCAATTCAGCTACAAGCATACTAGCTTCCATTAAAAGCATCAATTACCTCGCCGGACTCCGTTATAAAAGCAGCATGGTTGTGCGAGGCAGATATGTTGATAACACGGGAAAGTGATGGGAAGGAAACCCGACTGAATGCCGCACACTGTGTAGTCTCTGGGCCATGACCTAGCACACCACACAAGCTGGATCCACAAGAATAGACAGAAGAGTCATGGACCAAAAGTGTGTGATATCTTCCTGTGGCTACTTGCATCTGGAAAAAATAAAGGACGATAACATGTATAAGAAAACAATTGGGAAATATCACAAAACCTGTAGCTACTCCAATGCCATCCACCATCATTGAAACTTCCCAGATGCAGCAAACCAACAATTTTTTTATCGCATGCTAACCTTTTCTCATTTGGATTTGAGGGTCATATTTCATTATGATAAACATACAGAAATGATAACTATAGACATTAAAATACATTTGGCAACAACTTTGACATATTTAGGGGAAACCGAAAATCTAAAGCACCAGTATGAAGCTCCATAAAAAAAAATATAACAAACCATTTCCTAAGAACAAAAAATGTAATGAATCAAGAAGCATGCACCAAGCCGCCAACTATAATTAATAATAAAATTAAAACTGCCTGAATTCAATGCATAATTAAAACACTTGTTTGTAGCACCACAGCAACATAATTTACTGAATTCTTATAATCTAATTAATAGATTCCAAAAGGTTTCATGGTATTGACGCATAAAAAAACACGTCGTAATACATTAATGTTAGAATGTTTGCCAATCAAACATGAGTTGCCAACTCTACTTCAACTCCAAAACATGAAGACTAGCAGCCAAGCAAACAATTATGTTAACTGTCTAGTAATGAAAGAGAAGTAATCCTTTTGGGCCAAGCCTCACA
Organism: Zoysia pacifica; assembly: GCA_001602315.1. Lineage (NCBI taxonomy): Eukaryota > Viridiplantae > Streptophyta > Magnoliopsida > Poales > Poaceae > Zoysia > Zoysia pacifica. The sequence goes on from BCLH01001376.1 coordinate 34,298, forward strand.
TTAGGCGTTTCGAAGCTTTACTGCATCGGCATCTTTAATTTTTCCCAAGAGTGCAATTGTGAGCTAAAGCTACTTGTTTTCTTGCTTACATTTCTGCACGCTACAGCACTATCTTGACCGTACGGAAGCTACAAGGTTTTATTTCTTCATGATGATATATTAACTGGTGAGGGAAGAAAGGAAGGATCCTCACGCTGCCGGATGAGGTGTGGACGGTGCCAGACGACTGCTCGACGGACTGCAAGAACCTGAGCACCTTCTTCCAGCTGCCCCCGCACCTCTCGAGGAGCTCAGCCCTCGCGGCTGGCCCCAAGGCCGCGAACGCGGTCCGCGCGGTGCAGAGCTTGGAGGCGGCGAACTCGGCGAGTGGCCTGAGCGCGCGGCAGGTGGCCTCGAGCCTGGCGAGGTCGGCCGCGGCGAGCCTCCCCGAGGTTAGCATCTCCCCGATGAGGTGGCCTGGCAGCTCCTCGATGGAGAACGCGCGCGGCGCCTTCTCCCCCGCCATGGATCCGGCGGCGCGAGCAGGTCCTTCCGAGCCCAGAGCAGGCGGTGAAATCCGGCGCGCCTTGGCCTCGGGTCGACCGGAATCATCCACGGATCCAGCCGCGCGGGTCGAAATGGCGCCGGCGCCAGCAACAACCAAGCGGCGGCGGCGGCGGGCGGCGGGGAACCGGAGCTCGGACCAGATCGAACACGCCGCAAGATTCTACCGACACGCCTCCCCAACCGGATTGAACCGAATCGAATCGCGCGGCAACCGAATTGGGCAAGCAGCAGCGGGTGCAGACTGCAGAGCACCCGATTCCGGCACCACCCCTGATCAACCTTGATTGGGGGGATTTGAGGCGATCAGGCGAATCTTTCCTAATCGGGGCGGCTTGTCTTTGGAAATCTGGCGTACACGCGGTACGCGATTATACACGGATGAAGGGAGCAGCTACGGGGGCGAGCTTGGCCAGCAACGACGACAAATTGAAGGACGACGGCAGAAAAAGGTGGAATTTTTGTGCACGCGAAGAAAACGAAAAGAATTGGAAAGGAAAAGGAGAGAGACGTGAGTGAACCACACCCCAGCTGGATCCGCAAACCCCAGGCCACACCCACCACGCGAGGCCACTGAGCCCGGGCCCACAATGCGCCGGGCTAGCTGTCGGCGAAGGTGAAAACTGGAAGTCTAGAACGAGTGGAGCAGAAGGGGATGGAACATGGAAGCCCGAGCGCCAACGGAGGAGGACATGGCAGAGCAACGGGCTCGGACGTGACGGCCACTGTCGCTGCGGCTGACGTGTCTTAGCGCAAGTGGCACCAACTAATCACCTCATCCTTAAATAAGCGTCATTTTAAATTTTTAAACATCAAATTTTAATTATTTGTTTTATTAAAAAATTAAAAGATATTATTTGTTTTGCTATAAATAATTTAAGATTGACTTAGTTTATTTTTTTCATTTTCTTAATTAGTTTGAATAAGATGAATGATCAAATATTAATTTAAAAAAATGTTATTTATTTTGAAACAAAGAAAATATAATTGATGGGTTTTTTTGAGAAAAATTGGCTACAGCCATCTCCAAAACGGGAGCTCTAAGGACATCTGCAGTGCATAGCACCTCTCAAAGTTTCTATCTTTGAAATGTCAGTGCTAAGTTAGCAAAAAATACTTCAATGAATAAATTTACTAGCACCTTTTATAATGTATTCCACATAAATAAAAATATCATTCTCTTTCCTCATCACTCTTCTCTTCTTTCACATTTTCTCATTCTCTTTCTTCTTAACACCAGATTTCAAACTTAGCACTAAATGCTAGATGATGTTAAGATAGCACCTAACCTTCAATGTATAGCACTTTATTTAATTTTTTCTCTTTTTTTAGCATCTCCTTAGAATACACATTGAAGCTGCCCTAAGGACGTGGTCTGGATTCGTACAGCGTGAACAGCGCTGCCGATCCGACATCGAGCAAGCAAAGCGACAACGGCTCCCGCATGTATTGTTCCAATGCTTAGCCCTCAGCCAATGTCAAAGCTCAGCTCACGTCATGCTGCCGTCGCACCTCGATCAACACCTCTATCACCGGCGACCACCTTCGCCCACAACAAAAATCTTATGCCATCAGATTGATGGAGGCATGCTTGGTCCAGCAAAAGGCAATATATTGCTGCCACTGGCGATGTGGAAGTTGTAGAGCGTTGTCTTCTTGAGCTCGGTCTCAGCCACCTCTGCCGCGCTCACTAGATGATGGACCTACGTGGAAATGGAGGTTGAGTGAAATGTCTCGGTAATTATTGTCAATATCAAATTTACTTCCAGTGATTTGTATTTTTAATCATCTTAGTGACTGTTATTGAATTCTATTCAATAATTTTAATTGGGTGTAGAATAAATATAACACTTAGGGTGCAATATCATAGCATGTAGTAGCACTACTCGGTTTGTTTTATACATATCTGAAATTATAAGAATCTATGTCACTATGCCCTTTGAATGATCTTTAGTTTTCCTTGCTTAAAATAAAATTACAATTTTTCAAAACTAAAAATGATTTTTCAAGAAAATTTTAAAATTATTTTTAAAAAAAATATAATTATTTTTCAAAAAAATTACAACTATGTTTTAAAAAAATTAAAACTACATTTTTAAAAAGTTCACATTTAACATTTTTAAAAATTAAAATTCAAACTTCTAAAAAGTTATATTCTTTTTTTTATTAATTCTTAAAATTATGATGGTTCAAACGGATTAAATATGAGGTAAGATTGGAGAGAAAAAATGATTTGAATGTTAAAATAGCAACTAAATTCTATTTAATTAATGTTGGGTGTAGTCTACTAGGTGATTGGGCGTGGCGCACTAGGCACAGGCAACCAACACTATATTGGACTCTGGCACGCCCATAGTAGCCCAAGTAATTAATGTTGGGTGTAGCCTACTAGGTGACTGGGCGTGGCCCATTAGGCACAGGCAACCAACATTATATTGGGCTCTGGCACACCCAGTAGCAGCCCAGGTAAGGGGAGGGAGTGTCGATGGCCGGCCACGTTTTGACATAGGCACGAGGTAAAAGGGTCCGAGTAGATTTCGCTTATGGCGGAAATAAAACAGCCTCCGAGCACCCACCCTTCTGACGGGTCAATTTGTACTGTTTTCATTTTTTTTCCTTAATGATGAGGTTGAAAAAGAGACAAATACGATGCTGGGTGAAACTCTACTGTTTTTGCAGTTGCAACAATAATAAATTTTATTTTCTAAAAAAATAATTTGTAATATAATAAAAAGTGTAACATGATTTTTAAAACTTGAAAAGTAACTTATTAATACGCTAAATAAAAAAATAAACCTAATCTTTAGTGGTTTGAAATGACCTTCACTTCAAACGCAAATATCTTGATTGCTACTAAAATGTAGTGACAACACTATTCTCCCAATGTACTAGTCAAAAAGATGACAATAACATTTTTAAGTACATAACAATACTAAATCAGATAGCTTCAAAACATTACTAAATCAGATTGTTTCGTTTGTATCTAAAAAGTTTTGAACTATTTCAGACTGCACTTCATTATGTTTACTTGTAAGTAGCTGGAACAAAAACTTCAGATTGAATTTCTCTATAGTAATTTCTTTTGAAAACATATTTTTACAAATAAAAAAAAGGAAATACTAAACTTTACAACTATAATAAAAATACTAAACTTGAAAATTCAAAGATTTAATTTTCTAGTAGTGGATATAAATTTTTCAAGCATAAAAGTGAATTGTTGCGGTAGTAAATTTAATTATTCCCTTAGTAAGATTTAATATTTTCAGTGGTGAATATAAACTGTTCCAGCTATAAAAATTATTTTTTCTAGCAGTAAGATTTAATTGTTCTAATAATGAATATAATTTGTTCTAGCCATAAAAGTTAATTGTTCCAACAGTAAGATTCGATTGTTCTAGTGGTGAATATAATTTGTTCTATACATAAACATAAATTGTTCTAGTAGTAAAATCAATTGTTCTTATAATAAAAATAAATGTTCCAAATATTTTGATGGATGCATGTATGAGCGCAATTAAAAAGTAAGTATAAACATGAAAATGAAAAGAAAGGAAAAATTTAAAAACAAAGAGAAAAGTATTTACAAATATAAAATAAAAAGATAAAAGACAAAATAAATAGGTGAGAATAGTAAAAATAAATTGTCCAATATTGGTGTATGCATGAGCCTAACCCTAGAGTTGAATGAAAAGGGATATAAATATAAAGTTAAAATAATAATATATTTTAAATATCAAAAAAAGGGAGGCACAACATAAGAGAAAATATGGTATGAATAATATCAAAAACATTAACAACGCATGTGTTCATGAAAATAAAATCAAAAAGAAAAACTCAAACTGAGCCATATAAGAAATAAAAGGAAAACAAAAAAGGAAAAAAAAAAAAAACCACGCGCTTGGGACCAGAGAGGCGTGGGAGTTGGAGAGTGACGTGGCCCAAGAGACTGGCCCATCTCTGATTCGCAGAAACAGATATAAAGTAGAAAGAAAGAAAGAGGAAAGTGGCCCGTTGCAGCCCAGCAGGGGGTGGTCGGAGGTGGGTTTCTTTCTAACATGGTCGGAGGGGAAAATTGCGGTGAGGTAAAAAGACCCTCTAATGTATGCGGTGTGTGGTTTTGTGTTATTGGCATTAAGGTGTACATCGTCTGTTTGGAAGGCATCATTCAGTGAGAGGTACCTGCAGCACATTGGCAGCTTCCGTTATATTTGTACCGCTGTGGGAGGAGAGGCCGATCGAGGGTCATGTTTTGAAATTGGGGAAAATTACTCTTCGTTTTTAGTTAATCATCCTTGCGGTATAAATTTATTTTCTTTTTTGTGTAGCTACCCCAGTTAGAGCTGAAAACGGACGAAAACAGTTAAAAAAACACCTCAACTATTTTCAGATTTATATTTATAACACCGGACGGAAACAAAAATAGAAAAACCAGAAATGGAAACGAACGGATAAATACGAAATTCGAAAACGAACTGATAATTGAAAAAGATGTCAGAAATATGAATAAAATAAATATTGAACATATGGTTAAAGTCTTACAATATATATAATACAAGTTGCAATTAAATTCATAATATACAAGTCAACAACATAGGTCAATAAGAGGTTGTTTGGTTTATAACTTCTAATTTTTATTTTTCATAAAACATGTTCAAATGCGATCTCATTATTGTATTTGGGTAAAACGGTAAAAAACGAAAAAATTCCGCTAAAAACGGAATTCCGTCAAAACGGTCGAAAAAAAGTCATAATATTTTCATTGCCGTTTTCGTTTTTTTCCGTCTATCCAAAAAGGGTACGAAAAAAGGTTAAACAAAACGCGGGAGAAATTTTCGTACCGTTTTCAGCCCTAACCCCAGTCAGTGATTTCTAAAACTTTTGAATTTCCTAATGTACAAATCTCTAAAATTTATCAACACGGTAGCAGTGCTGCAGCAATACATACACGCATCATGTGATAGAAAGTATATAAGGGCCACAAAATCGTGATTAAATATAATTTCCTAAATATCCCTTTTAGAGAGCGAATGTGAATCTGATTTATAATAGATGATATCAACTGCTAGGTTCTTGCGGCTTAATTTCCTCTGATGGTGACGGGTGTAAATTAAACAGACATCGTCGTCGATAAAATGACAGACGAAAAGAATAGCCTGGTCCTCTAGCGTCGTTAATGGCCTTCGTTTCAAACCGACATGCTAGCTAGGTTTCTGTGGGTCACTCCAGATACATAGTGCTAGGGTAGCCATTGGCCCAAGAGCAGGTTCGTCAAGGCCTCGTTTCGGACGAGGGAAATTCATGCATTCCAAACCGGGCCTAATGAATTGTACAACATCAACTTGATGGATTTGAGCTAAACACGAATAAAGCACCGACGCCAGCGGGAGTTTGAATTTTGGGTTTGGTTGTTGTTGGGAAAATCCAGATCGCCCAGTCTGATACACGGAGTTATTTAAGTACGTAAGCTCAGTACATGGTATCTTCCTCGCTCGTTCAGGCTTGATAATTAAACAATGTCAACAACGAATGGAACCTCTAATTATAAACAAAACCTGCAGAGAATAAGTTTAGGATAAGAGCATCATCTTGTCTTGTTGTGACAAGTCATCGTATAAGCATCTCAGTAGCTTATTCCAAAACCAAATGGAGTGCCAGTACAATGAACCGGAATAGAGTAAAGTCATGCATGTCCATTTGCCATGATGATTTATGACAATGAACAGTGGCGGATCTAGGATTTCAATTATGGAGGAACGATTAACATGAACTTAGATCAATGTTAATATTTTCTTATGTTTTTAATTACTATTACTTATATTTAATAAGTGTATATTTATATAATAAGCATATATAATTGATTGTTTTGCACAATTTTTTTTGGGGCCCCCCATGCACCCCTCTACATCCGCCACTGACAATGAACTAACAAAGTCAGACAGATTATAAACTAGTATCCAAGTATCAAGTGCATAACTATATAACATGCATACACTCACATGTACTTCCTCCGTCCCAAAATAAGTCCATTTTAAAATTTTCAAACATTTACATTTGGCTATTTGTCTTAATTAAAAATTTATAAAAATATTCTTTTTTATTGTGAAATGATTCGTTAGAAGTATTTTAAACTTGATTTGTTTATTTTTATATTTTTGTAATTTTTTTTGAATTAGACAAACGGTGATTTGAAAAGTAAAAAAAAAACATCAGAGACGAGGGAAGTAGAAAGCATAACTATATGCTTGAAGAGAGGCCATCTTTATTGATCTAATAAATTGATGAAGACAGGTGCACGTTGTCTATATATATATGCCTCCTAATGAAAGAATAATCGGCATATCCTTATCGATTGTCCAATGCCTAATCCAATGCAAGGCAAGACCCAGGACATGACGCAACAGTAATACATCTACAACTACTTTATTATAGACACCATCACACCAAAGGTGTTCTATGAAACAAACGGAAAAAGAGAGAGAGAGAGAGAGAGAAAAAACTTCAAAACTCTTGAAGAGGTGTAACCTCATACAACATTTAATTTGTCCTCAATCTCTTTCATATTTCTATATATAGGAACATATTTGTAGAAGTACTGCACATATGCATAATTAATCATTTGGCCGGAGCACAACTAGATCAATAATATGCATTTGATTTGAGGAGTGAGATGGTGATGGGTTCGTCTAATCCGATTGTAGCTCTTAAATCATTTTTGTTTCAGAATTTAAATAGAATTCACAGGATAACCTAACCATATGTTGACCCTCACATAGGACAAAACACGAAGTCTATATTTATATTTAAGATTGTAAGAATAATTCATGTGGCATGCGTTCATATTATGATGTATATTTAAGATTGTAAGGAAGAATAATTCATGCGGCAGGCAGTCATATTATGTTAGAATTCATTCCTAGAATCGAAGTGCTTACCGTGCCAATGCATAGTAGTTGCAACAAATGAAAAGCAGGTATACTGCACATATAGCAAAATAATACACACACAATAGTGCTAGTCTACGAGAGTGTAGAATAGTTATTCAACATCTAGTACTTTTTATTGAATAAAGTTGAGTGAAATGTTGCAATAATTATCATCGATATTAATTATACTCATGGTAATTTATATTTTGTTTTCACAGTTAGTAATGATTATTGAAAAATCTGTTCAGCAATTTCAATTGGTGTAGAATAATTTCAACACCTAGGATGTAGAATTGCATATATACCAAATCAATTTTGGCCTGAATGGAAAAGAGAAAAAGAGATTTTTTAAATATTTCATAAAATTAGATAAATTCAAATTTGAAAGGAGAAATAGTATTTGGAAAACAAAATAAGAGAAAAAAGGAAAATTACACACCCGAGCCTATCCATGTTCATGTTTTGATGAAACATATTTAATATTGCTAACTAAATATGTATTTTCATTTTAATATATTAATTTAAATCTAGAATTTCTATGGAAATTTGATTAGGTTGATTTTAAGTTTGGTCTGAATTTGAGTGTTACATATTACGTACTCCGGTAGCAAGGTCATGTACAATTAGCTAATTCGCGTCTGTGCCGCCTCATAGCTAACATCGATAGCTAGATTAGTACTACTATTAGCCAGGGCAAGTGGATTCTATCTCAAAAAATTCTAATTATATTATATTTATGGATTTTAGACTTTCGAATAATTGTGATATATCAAAATAGGTCGTGGAGGAGCAAGTAATAATGCACTCGAATAAATTTTGGGCATGCGCAACACGCAGAGTATTTTGGTACCACCAACGCCAGGGAAGGCAATCGGAGGCCCGGCCCACTCGCAGTGACATGGGTTTCACAGATCAGTCTCCTTTCTGCGAAAGTTCCAATTAAGCCCAGTTGCATTGAGATAAATTTTTTTAAGGTTTGACAGCCTTTGCCTGCTCCATGATCCAATTCTCATCAAGCATGTTGTCCGCTTTATATACTACGAAAATTATATTATGGACCCACCACTAGGGGTGATAAATAGAAAAAGTATCATGACCACTTGCAAATTACTTTTGATTTTTTTTCCTACTGCAGAAGCGTCGGATACCTCAATGGGGTACAAGGACTGTTGTGTACTCTCTTTGTTTTCAAATTGATATCATTATTGACTGCAAATACTAATTTTGACTATTTGTTTTATTTAAAAAACTATGATAAATTGCATATATTTTGTTGTAATTTGCTTTATCGTCAAAGGTGCTTGAGTTACAACTTATAATTTTTTAGATTTGAATTAATTTTTGAATAAGACAAATAATTAAAATTAATGTTAGAAGTCAACGACGACAACAATTTGAAAACGGAGGAAGTAGGCATTTGGATGATGTGGGATGGAACAAGCATGCTTGGGTCAAACTAAAAAACGTGCGACATACATCCTGATCATGGATCACAATGCCTACTCATGGTGGCCACTGATCATTATTACACAGATTACAAGAGCTGGGGATCAGACAGTAGCATTCTGGGTTGATACAAAGCAGCAGCAATCAGCATGCATGAACGATGAGATTGAAACCATCAAGCGGAGACTGCAAGTCCCTTGTCCTCGGCACGGGGAGCGTCATCGATGTCGAGGCTGACGCGGCCATTGGGCCTGAAGCAGTTGCGCCGGATCTCACCGGCGGCAGCCCCTCTGATGTTGCTCATCTTGACAATGGACCTGGCAAACTGGTTGAAGAAGGTTCCCTGGTTGCTAGCGAAGGCGTTGACCAAGGGCCTGGTGCGTGGGTGGTTGAAGAGCCCCTGGTCGGATGCGAGGACCCCGCGCCTGGTCGTCAGGGAGACGAAGTAACGGTTGTCAAAGGCGTTCGGCGTGATCACGTCGAGGATCTGCTTCCTGTCCGGGCTGGCAGAGCACTGCCGTGCGAGCGTCCTGGTGAAGTCGTCGTTGGCTCTGATGAAGCCGCAGCTGGCTCTACCGACGGTGTGGCCGCCGGAGAGCGCGACGAGGTCGGCGGGGTCGCCGAGGCCGCGACTGCCGAAGATGCGGAGGAGCGAGTCCACGTTCGTGGAGGGACCCGGGAGGATGTTGATCTCCGTTGGCGAGGCCGGCCTGAGGCTGTCCCGGCGGCCAACGGAAAGCGTATAGAACGGGCCGCCCGCCAGGTTGACGGCGTCGCGGGTGGCGAGCGAGAGGATGTCCGCGCAGGAGACGGTGGGTCCGCAGGCCCGGTGGACCTGGGCGCGGATGTCGTCCACCAGCTGCTCCGCGCGGGGCTGCAGCGAACTGTTGGGCCCGAAACGCCGCTCGCCGTCGAGGAAGATGGACGCGTCGCAGCCCTGCGGGAGGCAATCGTGGAAGAAGATGCGGAGGAGCCCCGCGGTGACCTGGACGTCCCGGCGCAGCGCCGCCTGCACGGCCGCGCGCACGATGCCCGGCAGCTGCGGGCAGCTGGCCTGATGGAAGTCTGGGGACAGTAAGGTAGCAGTGTCATTATCCACGGTCAGTGGCAGAGGCGTCGCTGCTGCCGCCGCCACGCAAAGGGCGCCGGCGAGCAGGACGATGATTCTTCTTGCTGATGCCATCATCCTCTTCCTTGCTGCTACCAGGCCCAGCTTGCTAATGCTCGAGTAGAGTGGATGGCAGAGTAGTGTGGCTTCCTCGCGTCAAGAAGCTACTCTATTTATGAAGCCAGTGAGACCATAGCGATAAGTGTCAGTTTAATAAATAAACCAACTGGCATTTTTTTTAAAAAAACCAACTTGCGAGTACAGCATCAGCAGGAACAGACCAGCGATGGAACAAGACGAAACTCATTTGACTGGTGAAACTCAGTGAGACACTGTCACCGCACTTTGTAACATATGTGAGACATATGCCCTCTGTTTTGAAATTCTTATCATCGATTTATTCGAATTTGAACTAGTTACAGATTATAATTTAACATGGATGAAGTTGCTGCTCTTGACTTAAGTACCGCGTGCGGCTAGCAAGGTCAAAATTTTTTTTACAGAAAAAGGCGGTATCCATGCTTTTTTTTGCTGTTGTATGCATATTTCATTGTACCATATGGAAATCCTCATGTTGAAGTAATATTTCACGTTACTATCCAACCTATTATATATTTTATGGAAATATTCAACTTCATTCAGCCAAACAATTCACTCTATCCAGTTTACCTACAGACTTTAAATTGATTTATCATCTGAAGTAATCAAGCCGATTTAGTTTTTTGATATAATTAGTATAATAATGGTTTCTAAATAAAACTAAGTGTGCCATTTGGAACCTGATTTCTTAAATCTACACTCCCTTGTTTTGGTTCTTACAAGATACAATTACGACAAATTGGTTTTAGTTAGGTTGGGCCAGCTATCTGTTTTTCTAAAAAAAAAACCTAGTCACATTTTCAAGAAACTAGACATAAGACTATCATGATTGATCCCTTGTGGTTTTTGAAAACCAATTTCTTAAAAATAAAAGGTATCCAAACTGACCTATAGTATACTCCCTCTGTTTTTAAATTAATGTCGCTTGATAAATTTTATATACTTTGATATAATTTGATTTATCATTAAAGTTATTTGAATCACAACTTAAAATTTTCTGTATTCGATCAATTTTTTTTAATAAGACGAATAGTCAAAGTTGATCGTAAAAGTCAACAGCGACATTTTATTAATTTTTTTAAATTATTACGTCATTGACTTTTAAGTTACTTTTAATTAACCATTCATCTTATTAAAAAAATATAATAAATATTATATATTTTATTGTAAATATCTTTATCATTAAAAGCATTTAAAACATGATCAATAAATTTATACATTTAATACTAGAAGGAGTGTAATAAATTTACATATTTAAAACTGAAGGGAGTATAAAACAAATAGACAAAGATAATAATGTTAGAAGTAAATGGTATCAATTATAATGCTGGGGAGAGTATAATAAAAGTTTATGTGCTTGGGTCAACCGCTTGATTCACTGCTGCATGTTGCGTAAATATATGTAGCCCGATAAGCTTTGCTGCGTCAGATAGATAAATGATGGCTGGGTTCATTGTTTGCAAAGACGGCACCAAAATATTCCCACCTTTAGGCAACAGGGAAAACATTAAGGGAAAGTTATTTCTATGACATTGGCTTTGACTCAAATCTCTTATTTGCCACCGAGAAAACTCATTTCGCATAAATGCCATTGATGCTATTTTTGTGATATATATATTTGGTTTCACCAAAAATCAAATTTTGAAATGCCCATATTACCTCTTTTGGTCTCCCTTCTGCCAACTCTGCCGGTAAGAGAGACTGGCTGAGGCTTTTTGGAGCAAGCCTTTGAACAATGGCCGAGGAAGAAAGCTGATCTGGCTGCCGTTACTGGGAGCAAGGCACGCAACAACAGGCCAATCCAACTCGGATTGTTTTGTTTTTTTTTTCTTTTTACTTTGGACAGCATGGTATTAAAGTTGGCCTTGGTGCCACAGCCCAGTGATTCCTTGATGGATTTTAGCCTCAGCGGAGCATCGAATTGAAGTTTTGTTAAGAATTCTTGTGACAGACCACTCCACAAAGACATGATTCATCGACCACAGGATTTTATCGGGTGTCACTCGACGAAGTGAGGACTAACAGTACAACTCAAACACGATAAAATATACTACAACTGTTGCTTAAATTCATAAAACTAAAATTTTTGAAAGCGCGGAAGCAATGACCTAAATTAGAGTCTCCTACAGACTATGTACAAGATGCCATCGAGCCCATATGATGCATCCTCTAGCAGCGCACAAACAGCAGCGCGGCGAGCAGGGCTCCGAACGGACATAGCCACCTTTGAGGTTGCTTCTGCCAGTTGGTTCAGAGGAGGGAGAGAGAGACCACATGCACACAAAACCATAGAGATCCAAGCCCTGAGCATTCAAATGCTCAGCAAGTCTTATCCATCAATGTGGTCAACTACAGCCGACTTCAAGGATATGATGAGCCTAACTCATATGTAATAGCCATTTGCAAAACCAACGCTAGTATAGTGAATCCTTATATTAAAATTTTAGCAGTAGATTAAGTTCACGGAAGATAAATTTAGTTTGCTCTATAACTATCTCAAGCATGGTAACCAAGCAATTTACTATGAACTAAACAAATATTTCATATTATTGATTAGGTTTACGTATTGCTTCTGTTCCCAATTAATCATCATTTGAAATAAAAAAGAGTACATTTGGAGGAGAGAATATGCAGTGAAAAGTGATAGAGATGTGAACGGAAGTGTTTTGGTGAAACTGGCAATTATTTGGGAACAGAGAGAATACATTATTACTACGACATGACACAGTGAACAAGCGGTACTCGTTACTGTGAGGGGCAGCGATTATAATCGATTTACACCAGCTGAGAAAACCTGAAGTACATGACACGTACGCGCTTTTTGAAAGCCGCACGTGGCCACCTTTCACAACAATACTATAGAGTCGGCCTGAGGCCTACCGCTCTCAAGCACATAGTCTTTCATGCGATCACCACGCCAGGTGCATCCATGGTTATATCCAAGGCTTTTCTGTACTACCTCGCCGAAAGAGTGGTAGAGGGATGTCCAACCACTACGGTATCGAACTACATCAGTTTTCTGGGTCTCATGTCCCTATTATGCATTCGGTACCGTTCAAACTTGCTCAACAGGGCCACACTTGAATCCGTCCTTAACCGACACAGACGGGGCTATCACCGCGAAGGTCCAGCCTTTTCAATCCCTCCTATACTCTATCCTCGCTCAGTCTCTGGTTTATTCAAGTGTGGGATAAAATCAAACATATAATCTCGCGAGTGTGGTTTCTCATTCACTCGACTTCTACCGTTGATTAGAACTCATAGCCTGGCTCTACATCGAGTTACCTGTACTAATATATACTTAAAAAGAGGTAATTGCACTATCATGCATTCTAAGATTCTAAACAACTACTACAACTTAATGCACAGTACATTAGCTATACAATACATAGTGATAAAATAAAAATTTAAAACAGTGTTAATGCACTGGGGCTTGCCTGAGCTTTACTCACAGTTAGCTTCCTTTGCCGAAGGAACAACTCCACGCTCCTCTTCGGATGGGTTGGGTCCTAATATGAATGATATACAAAGAAAGAGATTAAAATGGTGTTTAACTTTAAATAAAATCACATGCGAGGACAGCTTTTTATTTTCAAAGACACAATTTTAGTTGCAAAACTTCTTTAAAATGGTTTTTAGAAACATAAAATATAACTTAAATTGTTCATAAAATCAAAAAGGTCATAAAATAATTTTTGAGAAAATCTCAGAATTTATTGAATTCAGATGGATTTATAATGAATTTAAATACCGTGTGAACACAATAAATTATTTTAAAATAATTTCGGATGAAATTAAATACAAAAGTCTTCTAAAACATAAAATATAACTAAAGAAACAGAAAAGTAGAAAATTTCAAGATTTATTGAAATCAAATAAATTTATAATAGATTCAATACAATTTAAGCAGGATATATCATTTATAAAAAATATTTTGAAGAAAATAAAATATGGAACTATTCTAAAACAGAGAGTTTGATTAAAGAAAAGAAAAGTAAATTTTTCAAGATTTTATCGTGACAAGGAATATTGATAGGGCATTGATGAAATATTTAGTGATCTGAATTATTTAAATTAATTTTATGCATAAAATGAAAAATAGTTAGCTTCAGAATATACTTCTAGTTGAGAGGATCTAATGAAGTTTCTACGAATTTTACAAGATTAAAGCATTTTCTAATCATTTAAATAAATCATTACGCAAATAATGAAAATTCCAGCCATCGTGGGCCTGGGCGCAAAATGGCCCATGGGCCTCCACACGGGATTCCCAGCCCAGTTGACGAGGCCACACGGTGGGACATGGGGTTTGGCCGCACTAGATCCAGTGGCCGCAGAGGATCCTAGCGTGGGGGGGACTCGGCTCAGCCAGCGTGCATGGCGCGGCGCGCGGCCAGGGGCCAGCGGCGCTCGCCGGCGAGGGGATTCCGGCAGCCAAGCATGGTGGACTCAGGGCCAAAATGATCAACGCGCCAAGAGAACACCAGCGGGAGGGTCATCGAGGCGACGCGCTCACCGAAAGGTGGTCATCGACGCGCGATGACGGTTTGGCGGCGGCGCGAGCTCCATACAATCGACGAGTTCCAACGAGACTTGGTCCTGAAGCCTCACCAGAGGTAGGGGATGGACGGTGTACAAGAAGACGGCGACGAGGGGGTGCGGAATAGGATGCTCGACGGCGAGGTTGGGTTCCGGCGACGGTGGCGACAAAAACTCCCAATGTCCTGCTCGATAGACCACGCAACTGGTTGAAAGGCTTGCTTAGGAGGTGTGGGACCTAGTGAGGAGGCTAAAAATGAGAAGAATCGATGAGATACCGCCGGAGCTCACCGAATTTTGGGGAAGAACGGCCGGCAGCGTCGATCTTCCAAATATGGGGGAAAATTCGAATCCGGCTAAATCTGCGCGAGGAGAGGCGAGTGGAGTTGCTGTGAGGTTCGAGGGGAAGAAGGCGCAGCTTGTCGACGAGGAGGGAGGCTCGGGGGTGGCTCGGCCGGTGGAGCTCGGGGTCACCCGACAATGGCGGCTGCCCCTGAGGCAATCGAGAGAGAGTGAGGAGTGAGAGAGAGATGGAATGCGGCCGGGGTCGCGGACACGGTGCTAGGGCGTGGCACGCAGGCGTGCGCTCTGGTCGCGTGGCGCGAATGGAGGGGGGGGGGCATCGCAGCGCGAGCGGCAGCGGGCGAGTAGCGCTGGCGGCCAAAGGTAGGAGGAGAGGGAGGTGCGAGGCTGACAGGTGGGGCCCGCGGGATTTTTCCAATTTTTCGGATTTTCGTGATTTTCTGCGCAAGGTTTTGATTTTTCTTCGAAATCACCGTTCTCGAGCTTGGATAAAAAGGAAATTTTGCAGGATGGTAGAAAATTTCAAAGAAACAACTTTTATTTTGGGCCCAAGTTCAAAATCGAAACACGTTTTATTCTATAAAATTCTTAAATCAGGCAATCATTATTAAAAGAAATATTTCATTTGGGCCATTTAACTTCCAAATAAAATTTCAGAAAAAATTTCTTAAATTCAAGTCTTTGCAAAACTTTTAAGAGGGAAATTTTATAAATTTTCTTCAAATCTTGAACTTGTGTTTTGAAATTTAAACATTTTATTTGAATCGTGAATTTGCTGAGAAAGTTTGAGCTCGGATCCCATGATTTCAAATTCGTACAACGTTGCTTCTTTATTGAGAAACACGGAGTGTTACAATTCTTTGGAATGTTGTGGGCTCATACTAAAGTCATAGTGACTATACCAAAAGACATAAGTTACTTTTACTCTTCTTATATATTGATGATGATGATGATAAATAAACAAGAGACTAGAAGCTCCACCTATATTGATGTTCATGCGTCTTGTCTTTGGGATATTGGAAAGGAGAACAGTTCTTCACATATTTTCACATGTTTTTCTTAGGAACCATGGTGAAGATTATTCTTAACATGTTATCAGCACCTTTGCTCTATCAATCAGTGAGTTGTTCTAAATTTGATCGCATAATTAATTTTGTTTATGTGATGCTAATCACTGAATTGATCGATTGCGAGGACGATGACAATTGTGAGGACAACACCGTCTTTGATGTTACTGCTAATCAGGCGTTTGTCGGTATCCTGGGTGATCTGCGAATCTTCATCAAGCGGGCAAGTCTTCGACCGTGCTTATTGCCCTACGAGGCAAGCACAAAACCCATGACGCCCAAACAATGGTTCGGTACTTGATTAGTCCAGAAGTTGTAAAATGGATTATGTGCATGCAATTTTTTCCCTTGGAGGAATTCATCGCTGCAGCCTTGCGTGACATGTGCATAAGGCTGTTTGACTAGATGTGGAGTTAATTCCACACGTCGCTTCACTTGATGCCCGTTATTGTCTCTTTGGCTGGCTAGTTAATCGTCGGCATTACTTTGCTTGTTCTATAGTAACTGCTTTTAGCCCTAATTAAGTAAATGGAGAGCAAATGAGCAATAATATTTGTGCATGGCAGCGGCTGTTAGTCTATGCTCCTGGAGATAAACCAATATCTTCGAGATACTCATAAAAAAATATACTTGTGCATCGCATCAATTTGAAACTAATTGCCCTGTCCACCACCCCATAGTGGTGCATGCAAATTGATTAGTTTTTTTAAGCCCCTGGCCGTTGCATGTATCTAGCCTTGGTTGGCCCGCTCCTGCACGCACTCGTTGTGCCATTTTTTTTTTGTATGCATGAAGTTATGGCTAAAGTTGCGCATGGGACCTCTCATTTTTTTTTTTTTGATAATCAGACTTGTATTAACATCAAGGTACAGACTTACAATCGCTTTGTAAACATTGCAATAAGAAAGGAGGTGGGGAGTTCCAATCTACACTAGTGCAAAAGAGGTTTTGATTCCTGGGCACATAAGTGAGCCGCCCAGTTTGCTTCTCGTCTTGCAAATACAATCGAAGGGGATGAAAACAGAGTAGTAATGTCTTTGATCTCTTGTAGAATTGTTGCAATTTCTGCCAAATCAGTCTCCATAATCAAATGAATATCCCTCTTATCTGTTAGCAATTGAAGCCCATCTCGACATGCCTCTGCTTCTGCTACCAATGCTGATTGAACAAATGGTAGCCATTTTGCTGATGCCTTAATGAAAACCCCATCTGAATCTCTGAGAACTGCTCCTGAGGCACCTTGATTGTCATCAACTGAGAAGGAAGCATCTGTATTTTAGCTTCCAAAATCCTGGCGGAGGACAAGTTCATACTATGTCATGCTTCTGTCGGAAATCAGCTGTTGTAGGATGGCATCCATGTAACAGTTGAGCAGTAGTATCAATGGCCCATGATATAGCTTTGACAGAAGAAATTGTTTCTTTTCCATGCTTACGGTCATTTCTTGAGCACCACAATGACCACATTCCACACAGAAGTATACAGACTTCCTTCTTATCACAGAAAGAGGGATCCAACACATCTTTAGCCCATGTTGATCGATGCAACTTAGGAAGCTTCACATCTGTCATTCTATTAACTTCCTGCCAGAATGTTTTTGCAAAGGTGCACTCTATAAGGACATGGAACGTAGATTCAGAAGGAGATCCACATACCTCACAATTGCTGGATTTTTCGATATTTTTCCCTTTGTAGATTGGCTCGACATGGGATGAAATCATTAATAACCCTCCACTAGAACACCCTGACTTTTGGAGGCACATTGAATTCCATAGCTTCTTCCAATACAATTCATTCTGTGTTGTGGAAGAACATGCATAAGAATCTTTGTTACTCCTGCTCTGCATTTCTATGTCTGCCAGCAATTTGTAAACAGGGTTAACCGAATATTGTCCATGTTTTTCAGCAGCCCAGGCCCAAAAATCTTCTTGATCACTCCCCAGAGGAATACACATTATGGCTTTCATATCAGCAGGAACAAAATTATCATTCAGGACCTCAACATCCCACGATCGAGTAGCAGTGTTGATCAGTTCACTTACCATTGTTGCAGTGGCAGTATCCAATCGACATATTGGTTTATTGTCGACTCCATTCGGAATCCATTTGTCATTCCAAATATTTGTTGTTAGACCATTACCAATCCTTCTTATAAGTCCTTTTTCAAGAGCTTTTCTACCAGCCAAAATAGCCTTCCAAGTGTGTGAGGAATGTTTTTTCTTCCTAGTGTCAAAACATCTCCATGTGGAAAATATTTACCTTTTAACACTCGAGAACACAAGGAAGTTGGATCAGACAATGATTCGCCAACCTTGCTTTCCCAACATTGCTATGTTAAACATTTTAATGTCCCGAAAGCCAATGCCACCACTGCATTTAGGCCAAGTAAGATCTGTCCATTTTCTACAATGTATTCCTCTTTTATCAACATTACCACTCCACCAATAGTTTGAAGGGTTAATTAGATCTATGCCATTATAATTCTTTGCAGTTTGAAACATACCATTGAACTTTCGGAAATGAGCTATGTGCCATTATAATTTGATGAAACTTTGAAATATGCCATTTTATACGGTTTCAGCCGTGTTGCAGGTTCCGTATTTTCGTTGTCCATGTTTGTCCCTGTTTCTTCTTTTCCCTCTCCTCTGCTCTGAACGACTGGCGGTGAAGAACCAGCCGTCGCCGTCGGACCTCGCGGCATTCCTCCACGCGCAGCGCATCACCCGCGTGTGGCTCTACGACGCGGACCGTGCCTGCTCTCGTCGCTGGCGTCCTCGGGCGTGCTCGCCATCGTGGGGGTCCCGAACGACAAGCTCCTCACGCTGGGGTCCTCCCCAGCGACGGCGAGCGCGTGGGTAGGCGCCGTGTGGTCTCCTTCGCGGGCGTGAAGTCGAGCACGCCGGACCTGATCTCCGCCATCGCCATCAGCGACGAGGTCCCGACCGCACTGCCCGTGCTGCTCCTGGCCATCCAGTTGTTGTTCGCCGTGTTCGCCGCAGCAAACCTCTCGTCCATCCCGGTGTCCACCCTGCGGCCCTTCTACGTGGTGCTCGACCCGTTCCCGCCGTTACAGGCCTACTTCAACCAGTCTCTGGCCGGCCGCGCGGTCAACAGCTGGAACGCAGCGGTAGCAGCGAGCAACCTAACCTCCTGGAGACGAGAACAGCAAGATGGAGAATAAAGCATGCGGACGCAGAGAGCGCAAGCACTGCAAGTCCGGTGCAAAGCAACGCGAACGTGCTGGCGAATCGACGCGAGCTGAGCGGGACGCGGCGAGGGGAGCACGACGTGGCGGAGGTCGAAGGAGCATGACGAAGAGGTTGGCTGCAGGAACGAGCAGCGCGAGCAGGACTACCGCGTAGCGTGCCGGGAGGAGTAGCGTGGAAGGCGGTCCCGGAGTCCAAGATGACGCCACCGGTGCCCGCCATGTCCATCGCGAACGCCATCGACGGGATGGCGAGCTCCTGCTCGGCGACGAAGATGCCTACGAGCCCCACGTAGTAGAATGTGTTGGTGTGCGAACTGCAGAGGAGCGGCGCCATGACCATGTCCGCCATGTTGCCGCCGCCGAACTGGAGCGTGGAGGCCACGGGCTAGTCACAGTCAATGAGGCAGTACGAGTAGGCCGATGGCCACGTCCCGCACTGTCGGGGAGTCCCCCAGCGTCGGCGTCTCCGTCAGTGTCAGCCAGTGGACCAAAGAAGAAGAAACAAGGGGTAATTTTGGACATATGAAAATACGAGGACCTGCAGGTGGGCCTAACACGGCCGAAATAGTATAAAATGGCATATTTCAAAGTATCTTCAAATTATAATGGCATGCTACTCATTTTTGAAAGTTTAATGGTATGTTTCCAACTCCGAAAAATTATAATGGTATGGATCTAATTAACCCTAGTTTGAAATAGCACTTACAATCTTTTAGTTTCTGGGGCAAGTAGAAAACAACTCATGGAGTATGTGGGTATTGATTGAGCAACTGATTTGATCAGAGTCTCCCTTGCAGCTCAACTCAGGAGTTTCTTACTCCATCCACTCATGAGAGAATTTATGCTGTTTGGGATATGCTCAAAGTGATCTTTTGTGTTCCTACCAACAGCAGTAGGGAGGCCTAAACATTTCTCTCCAAGAGCTTCAGTTGTGATACACAGCAAGTTTTTCACATCTTATTTCTCATCTTCAGAGCAGTTTGGGCTAAAAAAAATGGCTGATTTAGAGACATTTTACCATTTGACCAGAACCAGACTAGTATACAGAAAGGATATCAGCTAGTCTTTGAACACCTCTACTATTAGCTTTTGAGAAAACAATGCAGTCATCAGCAAATAAGAGATGCGATATCCAAGGCAAATAGTTATTAATCCTTATACCCCTTGACAGAGATTCTGATCCTTTGAATTTTAGAAGAGAGGACAGACCTTCAGTGCATAAAAGGAACAAATAAGGTGAGATTGGATCTCCCTGTCGAATACCACGAGATGGAGTAAAAGGTTAAGAGAAATGTCCATTAACTCGAACTGTAAAACTGACAGATTTAACACATTTCATAATCAAATCCACCCATCGGTAGTTAAAACCCAACTTGATCTTGATTGCACGCAGGTAGCACCATTCAACTCGGTCATAGGCTTTTGCCATATCAAGCTTAACAGCACAGGCCCCAATTTACCTTTCTTTCTTTTAAGGTAATGAACACATTCATAAGCCACTAGAACATTATCAGTGATAAGCCAATTTGGAACGAAGGCACTCTGTTCCTCAGAAATGATGTCATCCATGATCAGTCTTAGTCTATTAGCAAGTACTTTGGAGCAAATTTTGTAAAGTACATTGCATAATGAAATTGGACGAAAGTGGGTCATCTCCTGTGGGTTTTGGATCTTTGGAATAAGGACCAAAACCGTGTTATTAACAATCTCAGGCACAACACCGCCATTCAGAAAGCCCAAAACAGCATTACAAATATCGTCCTTGAGTAAACTCCAATGGTGTTGATAAAAACCAGCAGTGAATCCGTCCAGTCCCGGAGCTTTATATGGGACCTCTCATTCAATACCTGTCATTTTTGCAATGTCAATGCAATACACCGACAGTTTTTCTTGCGCAGCGACCATTAGCATAGCTTAGAGACTATTGCATGCGCCTGCAGTTTCCATGCATGGCCGCGCACACCAATCACCACAAGGCTTAATGGTTCTCACGCATACGTGATTAGTGCTGCATGTAACATCGGGCACCAGAAGTTGTACCATTCTATTTTCCTTTCATGTGCATGAAATTTTGCATGCTCATGTCCACTTCTGAAGCCACGTTGTGGCAGGATACATGCATTGATGTAATTATATGGCAAAAGCACTACATGGCACCCGTTAGCATTCTAGGCGACATCATTACACATGGGAAGATTTTATTGCTTGATAATAATTTTTGATTTTAGGTGATTCTCAAATAAAAACCAACAAAAAGTTGGATCAGTAGATCAAACATGTTTGTTTGTCCTCTGTAAGAACACCATGCCACTACTATGGATCAAAGTCTGCTCCATACCCTCGGTACGCTGTCATGTGCCGTGCTTGCCTGAAGTTATGCCAATGAGCTAGAATTTGGTTTTTGAATAAAAAACAGAGATGTATGTCACATAAAGTAAAATTAACTATGGCTTTTAATCATGTATATTAAATGTCTGATACTTTTTACAAGCTAGTCAATGGCAATTAAGATTCTCCTCAGCACACCATCATACTGTGCAAAACTTTGTGACGTGTCAGAGCAGTACCTCACTCATATTGTGCCTTTTATAACGTCGGAAGTCGTTTGCACTCATCCGGAGAACTGCCATGTATTTAGTTCTCTAAATTTAGGGGGGGGGGGGGGGGGGG
>BCLH01001376.1:57153-89501 GCA_001602315.1 Zoysia pacifica
ACAAAAAGAATTCTCAAGCATATTTGTTCTAGCCTAAATATTCACTTCATACTGAATGATGAATTGAATTATCAGAACAAATAACATGTCATGTTAAATATTATATTAGCAACCCAATGCATGGATGATATGAGTAATTGGGTTAATCTTGGGCACAAAGTTTAAAGAGCTGGACTATGAAACTTAAGGAGTTATTGCTTCTTAGTGATAGTCATTCGAGTGACACATTTTGTTTTTTTTGTATATATGCATGTTTTCATAATATAGTGATATTACCAATTATCTTATAAGACAAATGACACCGAGGTGCTTTTGCATAATAATCACACATGAATTGTAATTGTTATGTATTATCCCAGAAGGATCTATTGCAATGATGAATATGTTGTATTGGTACATGAATATCATGTATGTCCTGAAGACCAAGGAACATCAGCAAATTAATTCTCTAGCTGATGAGAATTCATAGTTTTCATGCCACTTTATTGATCATAGTCAAGCTCACAGTGCACATAAATAGAAACCTCCTTATTGTTGAAGTGCGTTATGTTTCCCAAATGGATTACCACCATAGCATACATTAGCCATCACTGAAAGTGGTTGGCCGGGGATATAGAGTATGCTTGCATTTAAATATCTTGGCATTAGGGGGAGAGATGCCCATTTTTATAGAATGCCTTGATATTTATGAATGAATATGCACAAAGTTAAGCTATACCATTGTTTAGCTTACTCTCCTATACACTAGAAGTGTGGAGTTCAAAACTATCTTGTTGAGGAGAAATAAAACATTATTTTTAATATTATTTTGCTCCTACCTGAAGTAGACATGGATATACCCAGAATTAATATCATATCTATGTATGACTAGTTGGCACTAGATCAAAATATGCGGGACGCCTGCAAATGAGAGATCTTATTGCCTTTGTCAAAGCATATAAAGAAATACTCCTCGTATTCCTGAAAAAATTTCACCCTGAAGGTACCTCACGAAGAGGATTGTCCTAGCAACATAGTGCTACAAAAATGGAACGATTATGGATTTTTGTATTGGGAAACTACAAAGGTCTATATTGAATATATGTGTGCAAAAGAATATGCGTCGACACTATATTACCTTTGTAAATTGCTAAGTTTCTCTTAAAAAGAACTGGATCCGAAACAAAGTCTTAGGCATGATTGCTTGAAGCTCTTATATTGGATCAAATAAGTTGCAATTGAGGCTAAACCAAAATCACCATATGAAAGTCGTGAACCTGTTGTTCAATGGGTCACTACATAACCAACGAGGTGGTAAAAGGTGATGGTTCAATATGTCTAAAAAGGATCAATTCCCACATGAGATGTGTAAGATAATGTTCCAATATATAAATATTTGGCAAAGATTTAAATTAGAATGTGCAGTACAGAATATAAAGTGATCCCAGAAGGATTTGTAGTTACATATTGTGACATGAATCTCATAACATTATTTGTTTCTTGAAGAAATGTTTATCTCTGGCAGAGATAATTTTTCTCTGAAGGAATTTCCCTTGAAGGATTAAATATTTATAAGTCTAAATACACCATTCCGAAAAGAACAGTGACCTGTTGAGACCCAATAGACAGTGAAATGAGGAAATGCAAACACCAGAAGTGTGCCAAATAAATTATATGCAGTTTACGAGTATTACTAGAAGTATACAAATACACTCGTGCATATGAAGCTACCATATATAATATTATTTGTATATATTGGCAATATCCTTAGCACCCAAAAGGTATGAATGGTGTTACTAGGAATTGTATTCCCTACTATATGCCAGATTGTTAGACTAATT
Organism: Zoysia pacifica; assembly: GCA_001602315.1. Taxonomy (NCBI): domain Eukaryota; kingdom Viridiplantae; phylum Streptophyta; class Magnoliopsida; order Poales; family Poaceae; genus Zoysia; species Zoysia pacifica. Next base: position 58,974 of record BCLH01001376.1, read on the forward strand.
AAATGATTTATCATATCATGATTCCATCTGTGAAATGATCCATGAAGGACACATATTTAAACCCTGAAGAACCTTGACTAATGCCAAAGTAACAAAGAAAGTTGCAATTAATTAAAGCTCGTAGCTTTATGGTGCATGACTAGAAGTTATATGCAATTACAATTATATGAAAGCATCACTCCTAACAAATGTTCTGGAAGAACAAAAATGGATAAATGTCTAGAAGACTAAATAATGTGAGTATTGTATTCTTCACTCATTCCGTCCCTATCTAAAATTTTTCTTAAACATGTTTTATATGGTAAGGGATCAAAAGACAATGATATATATTGTTACGAGGGGGGGTATGTGTTATAATTTCATTTTTAATATACTCCAAGTATTCGAAATGCCCAGAAGGTAATATAAAACATAATTGGAGTTATTCAAAATAATCCTGAAGATATTTGTCGTACTCATGTGTGTTTTCTAGAAGTATTATCACATAAGATTTTAATAAGACAACAAAGTGCAAATATAATTTATGATAGCAATGTACTCTTTTCTCCATTCCTTTTTTCGCATTGGGTTTTTGGAAGGAGTTTTCAACGCCACATGTGTATATCGCAACATATTCCTGAAGAATCAACATGAAACATTTGAAAGATGCTGGGCTTAGAGAGAGAGTATTCCCAAATAATAACTCATATAGGATCTTGAAGGTCATGAATGTCCCTAGGATCTGGAAGATCATATCTTGTCCTGAAGATGTTGTTGTACTCTTTTCCTTAGCGAGTTTCCTGAAGTTTCTCACATAAGGTCTTTAACGAGGCAACAAATATAATACATTAAACGGCAACCATGTGCTCTTTCTCCATATTTTTTCCGCAGGGTTTTTGAGTTTTAATAAGGCATGAGTTGATCGTCGTATTCGCCCAAGGGGGAGTGTTAAGAATTCCTTGAGTGGAATATTATGGGCTCATACCAAGGGTCATAGTGACCATACCAAAAGACATAAGTTACTTCTACTCGCAATATATATTGACATCCCTTGTACTCATATGAGAGATGATGATGAATAAACAAGAGACCAGAAGCTCCACCTATATCGATGTTCATGCATCTTGTCTTTGGGATATTGGGAAGGGGAACAGTTCCTCACATCTTCTCACGTCTCTTTCTTGAGATCGGGCATGGGAATGGATCCTGGTGGATCCATGGTGAAGATTATTTAAAAAAGTTGACCTTGCCGATGAACACGAAGGCTACGTATGTAGGCGCAGAAATGATCAGCAAGCCCAGGTGTAGTTCGGACTCATAACATTCAGCTGATAGTTTTGAGGATGATTTCGAATGCGATCGAGCTGATGGATGGTGCCATTGCCATCAAAACCCATAGCAGGGATGGGGTTGTTGAACTCAAAGGGCAGAAAGAGCTCTTAGAACTACTGCAAATTGCTCGTCCTATGGCCGACGCCTAATCCAACTCAGGGAAATGAATCCTCTCCTGAACTGCCCCCTCATTTGCACGTCATTTATGCGTGGAAGAAAATGACAGGTAAACGGGATCTGGATCCTTTACTGTGCTTGAGGCACGTCAGTGGTTAAGTGCCCATCACCAGCGACATCCACCTTCCAAACAAAAGCTTGATGTTGATGCATGTGCAGGCCATATTTAAATTACACAAAACATTATAATTTACTCAATCTAAATACAAGTTAAGCCATCAGAACATGGTGAGCTGCGGCAAGATTCTCAGCATGTGTAGATACATTATTACTGGATATGCTAAGCATAGCTGCGTTGTAAATATGCCATTAACAATTCTGAGGGTTGTTTGTTCCCATTTTAAGCCTTCGTTTCTTCATCTTGTGCTGCCTGTCAAGCCATATTTTTATCTTCAAACGTGTTGTACTAAAAAATTGTGTTGATGCTTCATCAATTTCTTGGTCACCATATTATTAGATGGATTCTAATCTAGAGTGGCTAGAAAAGAGACTTGAACAGTATTGGTCCAATAAAAATGAGATCTGTGAAGCTATTGAGGAAGCAGAATTGGATGAATTACAATAGTGATTTACATCGACTGATTTTTAGAAGAGGTAAATCTTGGTGATGATGTTCATCAAAGGACAACATTTGTAAACAAAAATTTAAAAGCCAATTTAAGTTAATCAAGCTTCTAAAAGAATATTTGGATATTGCTTTGCATGATCTTATAACGAGATGTACATTTAGATTAAGTCACGAGCTTATTTAGCATCGTTTTCCTCTTAAATCTGGTTTTAAGCCTTTCAAATAACTGATGAGAAGATTCAACCCAAATATGTCTGATCGTATTAAGGAAGAAATTAACCAATTACTTGACGCAAATTTTATAAGATCTTGGATGAATGCAGAATGGATCTCCAATATTGTGCCCATTGAGAAGAATGGATGGGTAAGTTAAGGGTTTGCATTAATTTTAGAAACTTATAGAACTACTTAATATCCTATGTCTAAAGCCAACATGTTGATTAATGATACTTCTAGCCATAGAGTAACTAGTTTTCTTGATGGTAACAAGGATTATAATCAAAATTTGTGTACGAAGAAGATATGTCTATAACTACTTTTTAGACATCCAAGTTTCGCTGGCTTATTTGAGTGGGCCGTCATAAGTTTTGGTTTGAAAAACACAGGTACACATATCAAAAGAGCTATGACGTAGTAATTAAATCAACTGCTTTGGATTTGCATTTGTTTTAGATAGAATGCACCGCTTTGGTATGAAAATGAATCCACTCAAATGTGATTTTGGTGTATCAGCTAAGATGAATCCACTCAAATGAGACCATGAGCACTCTCATTGCTGGTGGTGCCCAGAAAGTGTGGTGTCTCTTGTGCCATCGCCTAGTGAGTGGAGCAGAACAGCTGCACGGCCTGCCTGTCACACATGGTTCATCAGTGATAAGGCTGTCTTGTGAGCTTTTGAATTAGGCTCCCAAGTTGGATAGGCTGGACCCAAATCAGACTAAAAAAGGGAATGATAGCAGTGACACAGGAGAACAAAATATTCAGAAATCCATTCACCCCGTTGTCGGTCTTCTTCATGAAGGAGGAGAGTTCAAGAAAGCTCGTCGTTCATCTTGCTCACGGCGACGCCCTATTACTACAAAACGTGCCTACGGTGTCGCTCAAAAAATTATAACAATGTCGGCCAAACATAACAGCCGACACTAGCAAGTCCCGATGGTCTCCCAACGTTACGACCCGACACTGTTGTGACACCAATAGTGTCGGACGCAAGTGACATCATCCTACAAAACGACACTAATTTCTCACATTACACAATAGTGTTGGTAACTAGTTGACATCACGAGCAACTGACAGAACACGACACCAGTGTCGGTCATTACTTAGTCTATCCACATCGGACACTAGAAAGAAACACTATAGTGTCGGACAAACATGATCTGACAAAAACCGACACTCGGGCTGATGTAAAAAAAACCGAAACTAGTGTCTTAGCAATGTTCGTTTTTGGTGTCGTAGTTCAGACGACACTGCTATCGCCTATATTGTTCCATTTATGATGATCTCAATATGTCCGACATTGGTATTTCGTGTATAAATATTCATCCCCTTCCTTCCGTCAGGGCACTCTGTTCGATTCTGTTTCGGAGAGTGTGTCCGTACGGCGGCCGAGAAATTAATACAAGGGGCGACGGTTTTCATTCTGTTTTTAATCAAATGATATTGCTCCAGGAGGTAAATCCATGTTATGTTTAGAAGTTTTATGGTCTTATGATGTGGTTTAATGTAGATTTAAGGTGAGATATCGTGAGAGGAGTTTGAAGTAAACCTAGCTTGTATAGGCATAGATTTAGGGTCCCAACTAATTTTATTGATCTCTAAGAGTGTTAGTACATAGTTATTTAGTTAGATCTCTAGTTTACATATATAAAAAGACCTACATTATGGTACAGGTGGGGGCAGGGGAGAGAGTAAAAAATTAATTGTATATGTAATTAATTTTATATCCTCCATATTATAATTTATCTCTATTTCTTTTTATATTAGTGAGATGGAGGACAGATCTTAGATGTACAATGGCGCTGGCGGAAATCCATTTCTATATTTCAAAAATGTCACTTCATTTGTCGAAGCTGCTAAGACAAAAAATGTACATATGAAAACAAATAGATTATGGTGTCCATGTAAGAAGTGCAAGAATGTTGTAATGTTTGACACGCCCAAAACAATCCGTGAGCACTTGTTGGAAAATGGTTTCATTGAGAACTACTCAATATGGATCAAATATGGAGAGACACAAGCGAATACACCAAGCACTGGAGAACAAGAAGTTGAGATTGGATACAACAAAGAGAGGGTAAGAGGTGAAGGCAACATCGAAGAGCCAAGGTCAGAAGAAACAACACATAACAGAGGGATGAAAGAAACAACGATGATTGTGATGTGTTTCATGAACATCACGATATTGAAGGCTACGATGTCGAGGAATTGTTGCACCATATTGGGCGCGAGAAAATACTGGAGAACAAAATGAGAGGCTTAGATAACTTACAGATTTTAAAGAAAACTTCAAAAGACTTTCTATACGCTGAATCAAACGGGTGTGATAAGGGATGCACGATATTGCAAACGATGCTTGATCTTCTCACACTAAAGGCCAAGTATGGGTGGTCAGACACCAGCTTCAATGAATTGGAGCTCTTAGCCAAATTATTATTGAAACCGAACAATTTGCCAACTACCATGTACCTTGCAAAGAAATTGTTGTCACTATTGACACTGGGCATATAAAAAATAAACACTTGTCCGAACCACTGCATATTGTACCGCAAAGAGTACGCAAACGACGTGAGATGTCAAGTGTGCAATGCCAGTCGGTATAAAAGGAATGATCAAAGTGACGATTCAGGTTCTGAGGATCAGCAAAAAGGAAAGAAAGGGAGGAAGATGAAGAAAAGCATTGATAGCAGTATGGATGACCAAGATGGCGACAATAGAAAAGTTTTAGCACTTATGATGTGGTACCTGCCAGTAATAGATCGATTAAAGTGACTATTCTCCAACTCTAGAGACGCTGAACTTATGATCTAGCATGCAGCCTCTGATGGGCGCAAAAAAGACGAGAAGCTTCGACACCCGGCCGATGCTTGACAATGAAAAACCTTTTGACGTTAAGCATTCTGAATTTGTCAGAGATCCAAGAAACTTAAGGCTAGGCTTAAGTACTGATGGAATAAATCTCTTTAGTGAGATGACAAATCCATATAGTACTTGGCCAGTGATTTGAAGCCTATACAACATACTTTCATGGCTGTGTCATAAGAGTATCTTATGTTAGCTATCCTTATTCCTGGTCCTAAAATGTCTTTTTAGAACCTTTAATGGAGGATATGAAAAGTTATGGGAAGATGGGGTCCGTGCTTGGGATGCTTACAAACAAGAGAGCTTCACACTGTATGCCATGATTTTTGTTACCATCAATGACAATGCCTCACGTTTGACACTAACTGGATAGGTTAAAGGGAAGATAGAATGTGTAGTATGTCTGTACCAAACATCATCAATGTACCTTCCTTTCTCATGTAAGTTGGTGTACATGCGGCACCGACGATTCTTACTAAAAAAGCACAAGTATCGTGCAATAAAGGATCAATTTGATGGTACACAGGAGAAAGATTTGGCACCGATCAATCGTGATGGTAAATTTGTATTTGAATTGGTCAGAAATATCCATACTATCTTCGGTAAGGCTGTGAAAGGAAAAAAGAGAAAGAAAATGATAAGGCTCCAGGAGATGTTTTGTTTAAAAAACAATCGATATTTATCATACTGGAAAGAGATGGAGATTGGCCATGCCATAGATACTATGCATGTTGCAAAGGGTATTTTTGAAAACATGATTGGTACCTTATTGCATGTCCCACAGGTTTCTCATCGAATGTTAAGAATCTCGTTTCAATGTTTGAGCTGAAGATGACTGGGTACAACACTCATGATGTGCTTCCCACTATCTTTCTTTGATATGATGGAGGGGAGGCTCCTAGGGAAAGGAACAAAAGGAAGAAAAACATTTAACAATCAGAGTTTTGTAAGAGTCCGAAATGCATATTATAGCATCTTTTATCAGTTACATATTGCAACGCCATACATCCAACAACACTTGCAACAGCTTTGTGAAAAAAATGAACATTTCACAGAAGATTGAATCATGAAAGAGCACAAAAGATGTTTCACGCCATGGTTGAAGAACCAAAATCTCCCGATTGGTATAACAAAAGATGAAAAAATGATGCGTTTTTTGGCCGATAGTCCCTTAATGTTAGTTACATCATGGCAGGCATATGACATCAACGGGTTCACATTTTATATCAAGGCTAATGGGTCAAGCACCCACAAGGTGTAGAGGTGGATGAAATGGGCTTCACCCTTGTGTCCCTAAACAACAAAGGTCACAAAGATGACCCATGGATACTCCCACAACGTGTCGCACAAGTGTTTTATGTTCTCGAGCCCAAACAAAAGAAGAAGCATTGTTATCCCTAGAAAACAAAGAATCATCAGGGTTGATAATGTCACAGATGATCAAGAATACAACTAGTTTGATGAGGTGCCCTTTTTTGCGAATACAAAAATGATAAATATCTTTGAAGCAAGCCCTAGTTATTCATCACTTGTTCCCTGCATGTGTAATGATGGTGAGGAGAAGTTAGTTCAAGCTAAGTAATTAAAGATGTTATCATTTTGTAATCAAATTATTTGTAATCAAATTATTAAATATTATATTATAAATGTGTTCTCTTGTTTTGTGATATTAAAGCTAATATTTTTTCTCTCCATTCCAAATTACTAATGTTCCATACATTGTAATATATAATTTATATAATAAAAAAAGAAAGAACGTACAACAATATGTCCACATTGGACATGGCACGGCAACTGCAATGTCCAATTTGAACATACAGTTTACATGCTTTCTCGAGAAACGTCAGAAAGCCAAGGCTTATAAACCGGTTGATACTTGCAAGAATAGTCGAGGTGGGACTAAAGTACAAGTAATAGTGTCGATCAAGTATGAAGTAAGCAGCAGACGACATCACATAAAGCAATACTGTCGGTCCAAAATGACATCAGCAGAAACGGCAGAACAATGGATTATAGTGTCGGTTAAGTATGACATAACTTATTTATATTATATATTTAAAAAAGAAGAATGTACAACGATATAACCAGGTTCGCAGTGGAGGTTACGCAGGTTATGAGTAACCTCCCCTGCCGACCTGTGCCATACAGTTTACACAATTCCTCACCTAAAAATAGACAGCCAGAGCTTATAAGTTGATCAACACTTTCAAGTATAGTCGAGGTGGGACTAAAGTTACATCACATAGTAGTGTTAGAAAAGTATGACATCAGCGTAGACATTACAATGGATCATAGTGTCGCTCCTGCATGATGTCAGCAGAAACTGATATTACAACGAACAATAGTATCGATCATGTATGACGTCAGCAGAAACCGATATTAAAATGAGAAACCAAGAACTTTTACTAACTTGTAGTAATAATATTTATAAACTTACATAACTTGAAAACATAATATTTATAAAATTATAAAATTACTACTACTACTGCTGCTGCTGCTACTACTACTACTTATAATAACTACTCTTCCATGTCCGAGTCCTCCTCTTCCTCCACCTCTTGAACAGCTGAGTTGGCCACCTAGGTGGAGAAGCACTTGATGCTCGCCTCCGCCTCTCTGGTCGACTTGTTGGGATGGGACGCCAGCTGAACGAGGGCATCAAAGGGGAAGTCAGGCTGGCATACCTTTATCGCAGACAGTATGCGGTCCGCAACTGCCTGCGCCAGCTTTCGGCGCTCCAACTCTATCGTCTTAGGGAGACGACTCAGCATGCCTTCCAGCAGACCCATGGCATGGGGAAGTGGGCAGGAGACACCCTTGGCCTAAAGGGAGCTGCAGACTCCCCAGCTTCAGCTTCTTCATAGCATCGTTCACCTTATTGAAGATGTCCGATGCCATGTTGGTTTGAAGCTAGAGCGTCAAGATCATGGTGGAGGGACACCCGCAGAGCCTGTGACTCCTGAAGCTGCCTCTCCAGCTCCTACACTCTCTGGCCGCCATCTAAGAAGCGCACGGAGACGAAAGATGGTTCGAAGATGGTTCGAAGAGATGTAGAAGACCAGATGGTTCTAAGAGCTCAGTTGCGACCCCTTTTATAGCCCTTGGATGAACTTCTCACCTTCCAACGCTCCAGTTTCCACTGAGCGTTTCACATTCCGACGCTCCAGTTGGATCCTTCTAGTGGGACCGAGCGTTTCACATACTTATAATATGTGACGATCAACATGGAAATTAATGGTGTCGATCAAATATAATGTCAGCATAAACCGATATTACAATGTACAATAGTGTCGTTCATGTATGATGTCATCAGAAACTGATATTACAACTAGCAATAGTATCGATGAATGTTGACATCATCTTTGAGCGACATTTACAGTAGGGTACCAATTAACATATCCCAAAATCTTCAATGAACACATGGACAAGATCATTACAAATTAAAAATATCATTACAAATTATAGTAGTGACATTTTACAAATAGAGTGCATGCCTTCAAGAGGTTTGACAGAGCTTGGAACAGCAGAGGCCTCGTCTACCTCTTGTTAAACGGTGGCGAGGTCCTCGGAGGCCGATGCCTGTCACTGGTCTGGCTCGGTCCGTGCTCGGAGGGGAACCAGGAGATAAAATACAAGATGTAGGCTAGAAGACTAGAAATATCATGATGACAGTAGTGCAAGAGCAAGAGAAGATGTGGATGTTGTTGATAAGTGTCCGCATGATCTTCACCTTACGTCGGCCACTGCAAGGTGAATAGCGTGCAGACATTCATCAACAACGTCCGCATCTTCTCTCGTCCTTGCACTACTATCATCATTATATTTCTAGTCTTCTAACCTACATCTTGTACTTTATCTCCGCGTTACCCACCGGACGCGGGTCGAGCCAGACCAGTGACAGGCACCGGCCTCTGAAGACTTCGCTGTCGTTTAACAGGAGTACACGTGGACCTTGCCGTTCCAGGCTCCGTCAAAACTCTTGAAGACAGTTCCTGGCTCTGTCAAATCTCTTGAACAGAGTTTAAACAAAGTTTCGGGCTCTGTCAAACCACTTGACAGAGATTACAGGATACCAAACTTGAGAATGCGCCCTGAACTCACTGTCATAAACTCTAATAACTTGATCTGACAACCTGTTTCAAATGAGAATAACAGATCTAGTAAACAAATGATGTTGCAAACAGATCTGGCAATCGAAATATAGAACTTGTATATGCTCACCCAGTCACTAGGCTACCCATGTGCGACTGAGCATCATAAGTAATAATAGAAGAAGGACCATATGCGCGGCGTGACGAGAGGAGGCTAAGGAGCGTGCGGTGGCTGAGGGGCGGCGGCTGTCGGGTGAGGCGCAAGGGGGCCAGGATTCATATATAGGCAAGATTGACTAGGGTTTAATTAGTAGCGTTGTTCAGTATGACATCACAAATAAACGACATTACAATGACACCAGTGTCGGTCAGACGTGACCGAAATTACAACGTCACTCAGCAAACATAACAAAACATTTCAATTTTTTAAGCACCAAATGTTCCCTTTTTTTGTACAATGTTTTCTAAATGATAAGCAATCTTATTTCATTTTAGAACGTATTTTTTTATAAATTTTGTTACAACTTTCAACATACATTCAGCATTTTCTTGTACTCATAACGTGTAGTGCCATATGATTGCTAACCTATAGTTCCATTGAACTAAAAATTTCAAGAAAAGACTCAAAAAAAATTAAAACAGAAATTTTATAGGTTCCTTACACAATTGAATTTACAAAAATCAAATTGTAGATCAAATATCATTATATACGTCGTGAAAAAAACAATAAAGAAATAGTTAAACACGTTAACAGTGTCGAGCAAGATGACATCAGCTTAAACCGACATTGCAATCCAATAGTGTCGGTCTTTTACTTCTGTAGTGTCGATCGGACGTGACCAAAATTACAACGTCACTCAGCAAACATAACTTAAATTATTTCAAAATTTTTTACGCGCCAAATGTTCCATTATTTTGTACAATGTTTTCTAGATGATAAGCATTCCTATTTCATTTTATAACGTATTTTTTTATAAATTTTGTACTCACTTTCAACCTACGTTAAACATTTTCTTGTACTCATTACGTATAGTGCCATAATGATTGGTAACCTATAGTTCCATTTGAACTAAAATTTTTCATGAAAGTACTCAAAAAATATCAAACAGAAATTTGTCAGATTCCTCACACAATGCAATTTACTAAAATAAAATTGTAGATCAAATATCATTATATACATCGAGAAAAAAATATTGAAGATATTGTTAAAGTTATTAGCAGTGTTTGTAGTGTCGGTTATCGTGACATCATGATGCCTGACATTATTAATCTTACTATATAAGCAGGCCTTGTGGCATCATTCCACACTAAATCTGGTGGCCTTTTCATTTCTCGTGTGACGCCGTTACACTGCCAAAACTTTTTGCCAACCCTAAACCCTCCGCTGCCGCCCCGTCGCTGATCCTCCGGCACCGGCCGCAGCTACTCGATTGTCCTCCTTGGCTCCAGCACCGGTCGTGGCTGCGCGACCTCCTCCGACCTCCGACTGCACATTCGCCTTCGACCTTGGCGCCCATCGTGTTTCCTGCTACGCACGGCTCCGGTCTCCTAGCATCTCCTCTCCCTCTCACCCACTCTGGAACCCTAATGTAAGTACCCTCACCCATTCTTTCTCGGTAAGCCGCCTCTCCTTCCCTATTTCGGCAATCTGCAAACTGTAAGCCACCTCCTCTCCCCCATTCTGGCAATCTGCAAACTGTAAGTCGCATCCCCTCCCACCATTGTTCCTCTCAATTCTTGTGGCTTCGAAATGCTATATGACATTTTCGATGTATATACATATTATTTTTTAGTTTATGGATACATTGTAAGATCTTCTTTGACAAAAATTCCTGATTCCTATGTTTCTCCTGTGAATTTGATCTGATTCGTGTGAAATTCTTTTGTGAATCCCGTGAAATTGTTGTGTGAATTACAATGTCGGTTTGATGACATCAGCGACCGACACTGTTATCGTATAGTGTCGATATTGCTGACATCATCTTTGACCGACACTACTATGACACCTGTCCTAAATTCTCTTATATATAGGAAGGTTGCTATTGCTATATGGCATCTGGATTATAAACATAATCTAGTATTTGTGCTCGATGATGAAAGCGGACTAAGTGATATGAGAGTGGTAACATGGACCATATATATCTTGTGACTTGCGATATTGGATATGTCTTGCCATACGAGTCAAGGGCCTTAGAGCGTTGAAAGGCTATTAAATTGGCAACTAGCACTGAGAGCAAAAGTCTTTCTATTCTTTCTATTCTGTACCCTCTTTCATGACACAATATTTCTTATCGGTGACAGCTCTTACAAGGTCTACGTCAAGCATGGTGGAAAACACCATCCAAAACGGAAAGAAAAAAACATTGTACAAAACATATTTTTCGGTACTACTACACCATAATTGAATAATCTATATCACTATATTTTTGTCTATATCTTTGAGACTTTTAACCTTTCTATTTTGTCCCCAAAGTGTGCAAAACAGGCTCCTGACAGTGTGCATTGTGGCTACTATGTGTGCAAATACATAGAAGCGAGCTATGAAAAATACATGACATTGCCCAACGAAGATTATGTATAGAAAAATGTAAGTACTTGCAGTTTTAGTAATATTGTTATATGCATTTTCATGCTGTATTGATATTTGTATTTTAGTAATTACTGATTGTGTTCTTAATATTGGCAGCCAGACAAGCAGGTGCAAGTGCAAGGAAGCCAATTTGATGAAGCCACACTCAATGACATTGCATCTCGGATGATCAACTTTATGATGCATGAGTTTATTCATCTAATTGGTAAATATTATGAATTTTTAGGTGATGTGACAGCACATCCAGAACTTGCTAATTGGTGCAAAAAATATCACAATTCTGAACTAATTCGCCAAAACTTTTAGGTTGGGTAGAAGAGAATTAATGAACAAGACCGGAGTTGGCCAAGCAAATAAAATTTTAGTTGTTAGTTCTATGTGAAGTACTCATGTATATGTCTAAATTAAGCTGTTGTAGTGGATGAACTTGTGTACATATGTGACCCTAAACATTCACTTTGTGAATACATGGTCTCTGTCAATATATTTTATTAATCTGTTATTTGCATTTGATTTGTATTATTAAGATGGCTCTTATTGAAATACATGAAAGTGTCGGTTTTGTGACGTCACAGAAACTAACACTCATAATCCAAGAAGTAATGTCAGCCACGTGACATCATAATATATGACATGAGAATCTTGTAAACAATGTTGCAAAAATTAATATCCTTGAGACCGACACTGTTGGTAGTGAGTGCAGTGTTGGTTACATGACGTCAACACAACCGAAACTACAGTGGAAATGTCAGTGTCGGTTCCATGACGCCAAAATAAATGACACTGATGTTAACGTAAATCAGTGTCGGTCGTATCGCATCAAGAGAGTGACACTGGTGTAACTAATAACAATGTTGATCAGATGATATCATGCCGTCTGACACTGCTGTTGTATTTACTTGTGTCGGTCAGGTGATATCATGTCAACCGACATTACTATTTTTGTTACTAGTATCGGTCAGATGATATCATGCCGTCCGACACTGCTTTTTTAGTTGCTTGTGTCGGTATGATGATATCATGCCCTCTGACATTGCTGTTGTTGTTATTAGTGTCGGTCAAGTGACATTATGCCGTCCGACACTGCTGTTTTATGGCTAGTGTCGGTCTCGCTGGCGTCATCTCCACCGACACTGAATACACAGCTATCAATGTTGGCCAGGTGATGTCATTTGACCGACACTGATAAGTTGATTCACTGTCAGTTTCTCCGGTCCGACATTGATTACCGTTTACAGCAGTATCTTGTGAGGAGTGTCGCACAGTTTGACCGATAGTGCGGAATCTTATGACCTGACATTGAAGGGTATTTTCATAGTAGTGTATCCACATGGTAACATCCCATCAATAGCTCGCCGGTGGCAATAGTCTGTTACAGTTGGTAATCAGAGCCTTACCATCCCTTGTGGCTGCTGTGAGTCCATGGTGGCGGTGGTGTAATCTGATGGGTACTGGCTGCACACAAGTTAGTTTGGTGTTGATCGAGGTCTCACAACATTTGGTTGTGGCGCAGCTCAGGCATCCAAAATGATGGAGCAGTTGGTGTGTGACTAGCAAGACTTGGCAAAGAATTCGGAGGAGATGGGGTGTGCAGCGGTGTGGCTCTCCCTCTCACAAATGTCAGCGACGAGTGATAGTCTAGCGGAGAAGCAGTAGGGACTCGGAGTTGATGGGTGGTGGTGTGCTGCCACAATGCCACTCTCACTTGCTGCATGTTCTGCCCACCAAGTGTTTGATCAAATGCTTGTACATGAGATTTTAGGGGAAGTTCATTGCAAAGTGGTTTGGGATGAGGAGTTGCTGCACGACCGCAATTCGCATCATGAATTGTTGCGGCAACTAGCTCAATGCGAAGAGTTCATGGGCAATCAGAGATTATGAGGGAGTGCTCCGTAATTCGCATCATGGATTGTTGCGGCAACTAGCTCAAGGCGAAGAGTTCATGGGCAACCAGAGATTATGAGGGAGTGCTCTTTCCTCCATTGCCACAGTGTGAGTTGATTTCTGGAGAGGATCACAGGAACTTCTATGTATTGTTCTTACCAAGTACTTGATGAAATGTCTTACAAGGATGTTTGGGGTGAGGAGTGGGCTAATAGCAACGAATCACATGTCAGCTTGTTGGAGCAGCTACCTTAGAGAGGAGAGTGCTTAGTGCTGAAAACAGCAAACTAGTTTCTACTATTCTAGTCAATGCTCACGTGTTCACTAAGGTCAGTCGCACTCACATTCTCATGGAGTTGTGTAGAGGTGCTGTGGATGGGATGCTCAACGAATTTCTTAGCAAGAAGGTAATATGGGATGAGGAGATACTATTAAACTGCAACTTTAATGATGGTCTAGGTTTCGAAAAAAATGATGGTCTATTCGATCAGCTAGCACAACATGGGAACTACAAGATCTGATGGTCTATTGGATCAGCTAGCACAATATGAGAGTATAAGGGCAGAGGAAGCCAATTGTTGAACTATTATTTCTTGAACTTTATGTGAGTGCTGCAACAAAGAGGGTGAAAAATTAATTGGTGAGGTCTCAAATACAGAGGTTCCTTCCAGAAGCTCATTCAATTACTAGTAAAGAAAAAAGGTTGAATGATCTCATCCAAGTTCCGCTACCGTTGCAAATTACTCATGATTAGTGACTATTAGTTTCACACCCTCAAAATTTGAATTCTTAGTTCGCGTAGTTCTGAGTTTTGTCTCACCTTTAGCTCTTCCAAATTTTCAAGAAAACCTCACTAAAGCAGATAGTAGCAAATGGGAATTTGGTAAACTTTTAAAACCTGGAAGTGAAAGTGCTTGCTTCTTTCTTCTTTTCGTTGAGTTCTTGCCTCTTGTGTTCTTTTGCTTGCCTGGTGTTCTTTTCTTTTCTTGAGAAGCAACCTAACCAAAATCTCCAGAAGCTGTTGCATGGACTCGAGGCCGATGATGTGACTTCGGGAACTTTTCCCTGAGCCACGGTGGTTGGACACGAGCAGGGCACCATGCCCACTGCCGACGTCCGGCCTCAACAGCGCCCCTCTGTCCCTCCTCTGTTTCCTCTGCTTCCCCTGTTCCTTCCCTACTCCAGCCACCCCTGCAGCAGCTCTGCTTCGCGCCTGCCTCGCCTCTGCCCTCCCCTGCACCAGCTTGCCTCTGCTTCCCTTGCCACACCCCGCACTCCCCCTGCCTCCGCACATCATCGCCGTTAACCGGCCAGAGAGCGAGCCTGACGGCATCTCACGCCCACGTGCACGCGTCCACAGCTCCCCAACGCCGCGCACGCACGCATTGACGGCCAGGGCGCCAGCCAAGCCGAGCCTCCCACCTGGCGACTTGCCTGCGCTGCGCCGTCACCCAACCCGCGCTGCCAGCCGTATCCCGGTCGGATCCGCGCGCGCCACTGCCACGAGCCCTGAACTACCAGAGTGCAGCCCTCTTAACGCCTCAGCGTGCCGCATCCCCAACGGAGCTGCGCCAGGTGGCTGCTCGCGTGACGCGCGTCGCCGAGGGCTGCCGGCCGCGGCAACCTTCCGCCAACTGCCCAGCTAGGCCGAGCCTTCACTCCTCACGCACACTAGCTCCTCGGAACGGCCAGCACTCGAGTGGCTCGGCCACTGCCCCGTCCCATCGCAGCTTAACTCCGGCGCACCCAAACCAGCCGCCGATCCCCTTGCGAAATCCCGTCATTACTCCGCGCCACTGAGCCGCCCGGCAAGCTCGCCACCATTCCAGCCTCACACTGATCGCACCCACTATAAAACCAAGCCACATTGCTCCGTCTCACCCTGCTGCTCCGCTCCACAAGCCCAGGTTTCACTCTCCTCCTCCCAAACTGAGCAATTTTGCAAATTCGCCCTTCTTTCCCAAAACCAGCCGCCGCCGGCCAACTCTAAAATTAGCACCAGCCGGAGGGTCTCTGCCCAGCTCCACCGCACCACGCCATCTCTGGCCTCCCCTGAGCACGCTCGAAGCCGCGAGGACGTCGCTGCGCGACCAACACGGCCACGCGACAAGCGCCGCCGCTGATCGTCACGTGGCTCACGGTGCCAGGTCCCATGGCGCAGCCGCAAGCATCTCCTACACGATCCCTACACTCTGGGGATGCTCACACATGCAAGAATAGGCTGCCTCCGCGAGCCCAGCGCCGTCCCCACGGAGCGCCGCCATGCGCACGCCCCCGACGTGCTGCGGACGTCCGTATGGCTCACCGTGACGGCGCCGACCCCGCCAACTGCTTCACCACCTCGCACCGTCTCCGAGCTCCACACTCGCCTGCCCAGAGCGGCACCGGAGGGAGCTCCGGCGAGCCGCTCTGCTGAGCGCCATTGGGGCCCCGACCCCTCAACAGTCGGGCCAGACTCGACCAGGCCAGGCCAGCCGTGGCTTGTGGCTCACCTGGCAGCCACCATAGGCATCCCCCACACCACGCAGTGCACCTTGCACTTCCGCACCTCCACCGGACCCACTGGTCGGTCACAGCTGGAAGAGGGAGGAAACACTAGTGCCACACAGATTGTGGACACGGACTGAAACTCTATTGACGAGGCAAGTGCTGACCGGAGACTCCGGCCCCTTGCCGGATCCTCCAGGAAGCCGTCTCTGGAATGATAGTTTTTCCCACCCGAGTGTCCGGCCTTATGCCGGAATGTCCGGTGGCCCCTCTCTGAAATGACACCACGAGAACCGATTTTTTGTGCTTCTGCGTGATCACTAGACCTTCACCACACACACAACCCCTCACAGTAGAAAGTGCACTGACCGAACCCCAAAATCCTCGAAGTTGTCCTTTGTGACACTCTGCTTGTGTCCGGGGCCGGGACATGAGCTGGACCATGTGTCCACGGGACCTTTTCTGTTTTTCGAGTCTGAACACCGTTTGCCTCACTGCCACTACACCACAGCTCTGATTTTGACAATCTTCATATCGTTGGAGTCAGCATCACGAGCCCCACATTCTGAAATCCAATTCCTCAATAAAGTTGCTTCTCAAGTTTGTCCTTTTTGAGCTTTCTTTTCAGTAGGTTTAATCGTTCGTTGTTACATGTAGCTGACAAGGAGTTCGAGGAGGAGCAGGCTGAAGACCCGGAGTACGAAGAGGAGTTTGAGGATGCCACTGAAGGCAAGCTCTAACCCCCTTCGAACATGCTGATCCTATGTTTTGGATGCGTACCTATAGAGCATGTTGCTTGCACCTTTACTTTCTTTATGTCGAAGGTTTGTGTAGATAAATGCCCTACTTGTTTGTACGTACCTATATTAATGTCAGTTACATGCTGTTCATAAAAGAAGTACTCCTTAGAAACCATTGCTAGCGCACTCTTGTTAACCATAGAAACTCCGTTCATTGAGTATTTTAAAGAACAGAAAGTTGTCTTGTATCTAGAACGCTTAGGTCCTGATTTTTCAAAACTATACACCACCATACAACAACTTGTTTGTGAAAGGTGTGAAAAGGGTGAGTTTGGAGGGGTGAGTAAAGAAAATTCAGGGTGGGAACTAGCAACTTGTATAGGTGAAGATGGGAGAAAGATTTCTGGTTGTGGGGCGGGTCTCACTATGGTGCAGAGCTATGTGTAGGTCCTTCGGTTCAGTCCACCTGCCGTGGACGAGTACGCCGTCCCTGTTATATTAGGACCAGTTCATTAGCGCTTAACTTAGTGATTTCGTGCAACCACAAAACCCATCATGGGCGGGGCTGGTTCCTCCTACTTGGGTTAGCCACTTTGAACCGCTAGGAGGTCAGTAGGACACAAGAGGCCAAGAAAAGACGCGAGGTGCTCGTGGTCTAGCTTTCGACCAAGTAATTGCCCGCGTCATATGACTGTAAGCTCATAGATAAAGCCCTTAGTCTACGTGAGCCCAGTATAGAAGGGAACCAAGAGAAGACGTGGATGAGCATTCCGACGGTCTGACTACGGGAAAGTACACTGTCACGTCATCGGGACTATGTGAACCCGATAGATAGCCTCTGGAGGCATCTTGGGCAGACTCGGCGGAGACTCTTGTAGATGTTGGGATAGGCGTTATGTATTTCTTGCTCGCGAAAGGACGCATAACCTGTGGGTACAGTGTACAACCTCTGTAGAGTGTAAAAATCCTTTCAGAATGGCCATTGTCATGGTATTGGCACACTAATGTTCGGGTACATAACGATTAGAGTTTCTATGGCTCTTTCCTGTGTGAGTGCGGGTGTAGTTGCTCGTGTTTTGAAAATAGGTTAGCTATGTGTCTCGGGACAACATAGAGGCGTGCCTGCCCCGGTTAAAATTGGGAGCTGATGGAGTGGGATTAAGTTTCTCTATAGGTCCACCAACTAAAATATGACAAAAAGAGATTTTATCCCCGCTGTTTATGAACTTTGTCCAGTAGGAAAATATGCATGAAAACTTGCTTGGTGCTGAAAACAAAAAACTTGCCGCCTCCTTTAAATTATTATACTTGCGTATCTTTGTATACCCTCTCATGTTATAGCTTACTGAGTACTTCTAGTACTCACCTCTTGCTGGAAACTGTTTAGATGAAGAAGACGACGAAGGTGCTGATGGCGATGATGTTTAGATGTCTCGTTCTGTGCTCATGTCTTAGTGTTGTGCTGTTGTTGCTTGAATAAGAGTTGATGTGATCAACTCCTGGTTGTAATCTAAAACATGTATGTTGAACCCTATAGTTTGAACTCCTACAATAATATTATTCCATATGTGCAATGTTGTCACTCTGACATGTTTATGCGGCTGATCCTATGATTGGTTCGTTGATGCTAAGCACTTCTGATTTTTGGGGTGTTCTAATTAGTTTAGTATGATTTATTAACTAAACTACAGTTATAATTAGATATTATTGTTTATACATATTAATTTTCATATGTATTATGAATATTTGTGACAACTCAAGTTTAAAGATAATCAAGTAATAATTATTATTACTCACTATAAATTTTAATGTCCACAAAAAAATAAGGATATTATTATTAAAAATTGTTAACCTTTTGTTATATATGACCATAAGGCTAATATTTTCTACAGTTTTACATGAAAATATTTTTATTTGGTTAAAGTAAATTTTCATATGATAAAAAACTAGCAAATCCAACAATAAATACTTCTCGATGGGCAAAAGGATTCATAAATTTGGGCAGAAATACTGTCCATTAGTTATTGGATATGCAGACATTATAAAGGAGAAAAGGGCACGTAGAATTACAGGTATTCTCATGTTCTGTAGACTTAGGGTTAATTTGACACCAGATAAGAAAGCCTCTTTGTTCAAGCAAATCATACATTTGAGTGCGGCGCTTACGTACAGGGCACATTTGCCACCAACTACGAAATTAAATATTCATTGTGATGGCCTGAACGGGGTTATCCTTCTCAACAACAAAGGACCTAACATACTTTCCAGAAGCCGTGTCTACTTCCACCGTGTATGAACCATGGTAGCCTCGGAACTTGAATTCTCCCTGATGATCGATGTTGCCTCCAGTGTGTGTCAACCACTCTTTTTTGAGAGCAAGGTACCTTTTGCCAGCCTCATTGATTGTTCCATCGGCATCGACCAGGTGAGCATGCTCTCGGAACATAAACATCTCCCAGAATCCCCAGAGGATAATTCCCTCCACTGCAGGATGCGCAAATGCTTCACGGAGGAACACCTCTAGATCATCAGCTCGTATGTGTTCATTCTCCGCTGTCACATCCAATTCAGTAATCCAAATAGGCAGACCCAGTATGCCGAGCTTATCCAAAGAATCACATATGATTTCTCCCACTGGATGACTAATATGACCTTGCACACCAATCCCACCAACTGAGGCACCCCGTTCCTGGAGGTCAACAACCTGCTCAACAAACCTCTCAGGGCAAGATTTTGTGTCACATCCATCCTCAACATTGTAATCGTTCACAAACAGGGCAGCTGAAGGATCGAGCTTATGTGCTTCTCTGAACATGTAAGCTCTAATATCCCTCCCTAGTCTATCTTGAAAGAAAGACCCATGAAGCATTTCATTGTTCACATCATGATGTCGAAACCGACCTTTGTATCTTGACAATAAACTTTGCAAACGATTCTGAATGGCAGCCATTAAGTGATGACCTTGCAATGACCGAACCCAAGGTTGGACAGCATCTTCCACTTCCCAAAACAAGCAGTGGCCACGAACTTGTATTTTATGTTTCTCACAAAATTCTAGTAGTTCATCAGAATCTTTATAGTTAAGTCTTCCTTGTTCTGGTTCTGTATGGTACCATTTTAATTCATTCTCAAATACAGCCCAATTGAAGTTCTTCACAAAAAAATCAGCAAGGTCTTCATTCTCAATATTATGTCTTCCAATGCATGATCCAAATGGAAAGCTATTCTCCGTCTGTTGTATCCTCACCGATGAACCTACAAGATTTGCAGTGTTCCCTTCAAACTTCAGAATAATATCACGCTTTCTTACCTGTCATCAAAATACATGAAATTTGGTTTAAGACTAAAATTCCACCAAACTGGAAATTTAGTGGCAGAAGAAAGCCAGAAAACCCAGGCCATGGTCAAGTTTCAAGATCTAACGCTTCATAAAACTTCAAATTTGTAATCTAGTGAGCACTTAATCTCAGGTTATGGCATCAAGGTTTCATAAACCCATCTTCACGAATAAAGCAAGTCAAAAAATAACTCAAGAAGATTTAATAGACAAACCATTATTATGGTGGGGTCTTATGAAACAACCATTTGATGAACCTCACTAATTGCAACTATCATACAATAATGGTGGAACTTTGTGAAGCATTGTCATATCAAACTGCATTAATTGCAACTACCCAAGATATATGTGCTTTTCTGGATTATAAATGGAAGTGTGTTTCTTTATGAAATCTACTCTTATTTAACACAGAAATAGTCACTGCTATCAAGAACATTTTGATGATGCATGAAATCTTATTTTCAAGAAAAGATCTCCATGTGTCTGTTTAAGACAAAGCAAACTCCCATTTAAAGCATTAAATGCATTGACGAAGTACCTTATCTGTTTTCTCCTTCAGATACTCAAACCGTGCTTTCCTGTCAACTGGATATATTTGAAGACCCAGGACTCTTAGGTCAACACCTGAAGGAGGGCCCTGAACATATGCAGTGACTTTGGATGGCCACTTTTCAAGTTTGAATGCTCCTTTGACTTCATACCATTGATTCCCATCAGCTTCCACTTGCCCTCCGTTAACCCATTGGTTATCCACAGCAAGGCAAACGTTTACATGGTAATGTTGTCCTCCAGACCCAGCTCGTACCCAAGCAGAGACTCTGTAAGTGACATGCAACCTTAGTTTGTCAGTTATCACCTGAGAAGGACCCATCCATACATCCGTGCGATTTGTGGCAAGGATATAACGACCACTTTTATGTTGCTGAGTTGCAGGATCTTTCAAGATGGAAGATAGCATATGGGGTGATTCAGTCTGGATACTCAATCGACAAGAACCCATGGGACTCCAGCCAGAAAGCCCACGAGTGAAAGCACTATTTTGTATTATATTAGCTCCATAAGATACATTCTGCAATATGAAATAGTCCTGGATCAGAGCGTTCTAAATTTTTATATGGTATCATGACAGATGAAGTTTAACAAATTAATGATTCTACACATGGAGACAGACAGAGAGAGAGAGAGAGAGAGAGAGAGGATAACTTGAAGGAGCAAACACTTTTGGTGTTACAGTAATCGTACAAAGCAATTAGCCTACTAACCTCAATTCTTGGGCATGGTGCAGCCTGCAGCTTCCTTGCTGGAGATATGACAAGACCATCTACAAGTATGTCAATTCGTGCAGGAGGCCCCTCTATAAAAATAATAGCTTTGGAAAATGGAGCATGAAGGAGGAACTTTCCTTTCAAATGCGTCCATTGCTTATCAGAAGCCTGATTCCTGTGATTGAAGGAAAAAATAGTAAGGCAGTGGTTAATTGGCTCCTAAAAACATAATGTGTGAATGAAAGGGAACAGACAAAAGCAACATACTTACTTGGCAAGGCATACATATCTCTCACGACCATACTCTTGCACCCACAAAGTAGCACGAACTTCAGCATCATTGGCACACCCAAATAGTCTAACAGCAGAACTAATCTCATATTGAACCTTTGTCTGCACCCTGCCAGTGATTTCTTGCTGGATGCCATTCCAGTTGTGAAAACGTCCAGTTGCTGAGGCAAAGGAGCTGCCATTGAATGGTTTTACATTCCCATATGCAGTGAACTCATGTCTGCAGATATTGCATCCTCTTCCTGACCAATGTTTTAACCCGTCTTCAAAGTGAGGATTCATAACTACAGTCCCCACTACACTTGGTGCCTTTACTTCCTTCAAAAGGAATAATCAATCAGAAAACATTTTGCTATACTGGTGCACTAAGTTCTTTTCTTATGGCACTGAGAACATAAATAAGTACACAAGATTAAACTGGCATAAAGAGGGGGAGGGGGAGGGAGACAGTTGAAAGTAAAATCTACTGCACTAGATTTCTTATTACTTAGGACTAATTAAAGAACAGTAATTAGAATCTAGTTGCTGGCAGAAGAGATAGGGGCTTGACAATTTTTAATTATCTTCAACCAGACTTCAGAGAAATATAGAAGTGCATAACAAGACATTGACTCAAATTGTGAACCATGGTTCGAAAAAAGTTATATCAAACATATAGGAACTCACTTTTGACTCTTTATGTCTGGAGCAGGTGATAGTAACAGAATCAATGATGAGGTCCACACCAGCAGGAGGGCCTTCCAGATAAAATACAACATGTTTTGGCATGTTTGCCAAAGAAAAGGAGCCTTCCAACTTCACCCACTTATCTTTTGAGGCTAACACACTGATACATCAAGTTCTATCATTAACTAAGGGTACCGGAAAGGGCTTAGGTTATTATAAACAATTTTGAGCATAGTACCTTCCAACAGGATTATAATGTGTCGACCCATCTGGATTTTGCAACCTAAGGGTTCCTTTGACTTCAACCTGTCCTTGAACACTTCCACTAACTCTAACAAAGGCACAAACTGCATAAGGAGCACCCACAGACACTCTATCTGTAATATCTTGTTCAAGGCCTTGCCAGAATTCTGTCCTCTTTGAAACAACAGCATAGTTATCTCCTGAGTTCCCTCTTATACCATCAAGGAAACCAGACCATTCTGATGCCACATAAGCATGGCAGCAGATAGGATTCCAAGGATGAAGGCCTTTGGAAAAATCATAGTTTGAAATGATGTTTTCTGTTTTGCCACATAATGAAGATGCTGCACTCTCTGTTTTCTGAAGAAAATCTAGGGGTGTAAATTAATTATAACACAGAAAATATAATTCATCAAATTCACATAATATAATTAGCTGCCATTAAGCAAGGAAGATGTTTTCTGTAAGGTTAAATAAAATTTGATATGATCAAATTACGTCATACTTGCTGTGATCTTAACCATGGTGATAATGCAATAATACTACTAGTTCTGTAATAGATATAGTACATCTGCTGGATAATGAAATAAAATTGAATATGACACAGGCTTACGGCGAATAGTTTTAGCAGACAATAATTCTTCTTTATTAGGACTACTGAGCTATATGTTGAAGGCACATGATGTCAATAAGAGTCTGATAAAAAATTGTAAGCAAGAGACCACGCACCAGGAGGTTTACCTTGTAGCAGATGCTGACTGTATCTATAAGCAAGTCCACACCAGGAGGGGGACCTTCAAGGTAGAAAACTAAGCGTCTTGGTAGATTCTTTAAATCAAATGAACCTTCTATCTTTACCCAGCTTTCTTGTGAGGCCAAAACCCTAGCCAAACAGTTTATATTGATAAAACGATGCTGCTGATATTATATTACTAGATATTGAATAGTACTCTCCGGTTGAAATACCTTGCAATAGAAAGATAATCAGTCGAAGAACCATCATTCTCAAGTTTAAGAGTGGCCTGAACTCCAACAGGATCATGAAGTTCACCATGAACTCTGACGTAGGCAGCAAAAAAGTACTCCGTACCAGGGGCAACCTTTTTTGTTATGTCCTGCTCAAGCCCCTGCCAGCTCTGTGTTCGATGAGTAAGAACAGCGTAATTTGATCCTGAATGCGGACTTATACCATGATGATAACCTGATACTTCAGTAGCAACAAATGCATGACAACTATTTGGTTGCCACGAATGAAGGCCTTCAGAGAAATCACTATTTGATAGAATGTTCTCCATGACAGTTCTGTCAGAAGCCCTGCTCTCCTGAGGCCAGAGTCATGACATTAGTCAGATAAGGTTAACAATAGGGTATATAAAATAGACAGAACATTGACTCGAAAGGAACCACATTTATTCAAAAAGCTTAAGAGGAAAGAAATCTTCTCCTAACAAGCGCCATTTCTCCACTCCCGTGTCCTACTAATCTCACTAGCACACCATGGGTTACAGTTCTTTTAACTTTCTAAACATCGACTGGTAATTAAATCAGCAAGTACCTACTCTATGCTCACGAAACTGCCAAACAGAACTGAATGGCTCAAGACCTCCTGGAGGCAACAACGAAGGCAGCTCTGTCAACAATACCTTGGACATGGGATCACGCTGGGGAAGCGATGGAGACCTGGGATCATGCTGGGGACGCGATGGATCTGACTGCGGGAGCGCGTCGGCTGCGCGGCGACGGCGCCAGAGGGACGAGAGCCAACCGCAGCGCCTCCTCATCTCCTCCGACAACAAAGCCCGTTCCACGCGGGCGGACCTAAAGCGGCCGCGAGCAGCTACCCGATGGCTGACTGGCCGCCAAGAAGTCAAAGCAGAGGAGGTGAAGGGAAGGGAAAACGAAAGAACTGCTGCGTCAGGTAAGCGGTGGTTACCTCGCCCCCTTCCCTACCTACCTAACTACTGCCAGGTTCCGAGGTGGCTGCACGACGAGGCAGCTTGGGACGGAAGGGAAGTATGTGCCAACACAGCAGCAGGTGGCTGTTCGGCGCGGCGGCCACCGCCTCTGCGCTTGCTTGCGGAGCAGGGGAGAGCACAACGCTGTCGTCCTCGTCTCCCGCTACGCAGGGAAATGGCGGCGCGCTCGACGGAGACGGAACCGAATCGGATGCGAAGAACGCCGCGTGGAGAAGGAAGGAAGGAAGGAAGGAAGGAAGAGGCGATCCAACGCGACCCTGATTATCCCACCAGTCTCAGGCAGAACGACGAACGCCTCGTGGGCGGGGCACGGGCGGTGAGGATAAATGGCCAGATACGCACAGCACGAAAGAGAATAGCCGGTTACCTCTCTCACCGGAGAATGCTCGGCGGGTGAAATGGAGAAACGGCGGCGGAGGAGGAATCGAGGAGAAGCAGAGGAGGCCCCCGTTCGTGCCTTGGATCGGACCGGTAGATCGCTTCCCCTGCGGTGAGTGGGAACGGAGTGACGGCCGCAGAGATGGTAGCGTACAAAATTAGTGGGATTCAAACGTGAAAATAGCTGGTAGGTTAAAAGACCACAGCACCCCTATTTCTTCTTAGATGCTGTTTGGTTTGATTTGATGTAACGGAATCTAATTACAATTACGTTACTTTGTGTTTGTTTTACTTCTCTCGTAATCGGGTCCCCTCTGTAATGGGATACAACACTACACCAAATCGTTACAGCTCCTAACCAGGCGGTGCCAGACTCAATCCACCTTCCTCCGCTCCAACTGCGAATGTTTCTCTTCGCTGACCCATCGATACCTTCCCTCCGCGGACTCGGCAACGGCGACGGCATCTGCCTCCTCCCCTAGCGCTTCGCCTGCGGCGGGTCAACCGAATGGATCTTCGCGCCGCTGCTCCAGCTTGGAAAGCCCGGGTGGCCTTTGGGAGGGGATGACGCTCCTTTGCCCCAGCGGCGCTCCGCCGCCTGCATCGTCATCTCCTTTGCTCTGCACGCCCGCATCATCCTGATCGTCGTCAACCGCGCTCCACGGCTCACCTTCTTCGCGAGGACTGGGAGCACATCCGTGCGGACCTTGGGTGTGCATTATGGTGGAGCAGCTGAAGGCTAAAGCAGAGGCCGTCGCGGTGCGTAGCAAGCGGCGGCAGAAGCCAAATACGCGAGAGATAAGAAAAATGTGTCTGGGTCGCCATGGAGGATGCGGCCATGTCTGCTGCGGCAAGATGACGCGTGCTGCATCCACGATGGAGAGGAGCGAGCGCCGCTTGTTGCTCCTCCTGATAACCCAGACTCTGCATCGGCGCGGACAAGCTAAAGAGAACTCTGAATCGTCCCTCCCTTCTGCAGATTGAAGCAGTTACCGTTACATTCTCTAGACCAAACAAATCCTGTATTTTCTCATTCCCGTTACTGTTACGACTGTGTTACGATTACGACACCGTTTACGATTGAAATACTGAACCAAACAGCGCCTTAGTGTCCAGGCGAGCTCTTGGTAGAGACACAGCAACCATCATTTAATGCACAACCCAATCTTTATCCTCGTGAAGCTTCTTCCCGACGCGTGCGGCCTGCCATCTTCCTCGTTGCTTCCTTCTCACCGTGGAGCCACTTCTCACCTGCATGCTAACCAGATGGAGTAGATACTCTATCCAGGAGTGTCCCGGTCTCTCTCGCTAGCTCTCCAAGAATCGAAGCTGTAGCTGAGCTGGGGCGAGGAGGGCCCGCGGTCGAACCGGCGTTGGAGCAAGGGCGTCGGGGCGAAGAGGGGGTGTTGAGCCGAGGCGAGGAAGGGACCGAGATCCCTTGGAACCGCCGTCGAGCCAGTGGGAAGAAGCTCGTCCCCAGCCGGCGCCATGGAACCAAGGACAAAGAAGCTTAAACCGCCGCCATGGAACCGAGTCTGCCGTCGCCGTACTGGACAGCGGCGTAGCTGATTCCAAGATCTCCTGCGGTGCTGCATGAGGCCCCGAGGCCGAGCTCGCCGGCGGCGGCGGGCGCGTCTCTTCCTCGTGCCTGACCGATGGCCGCGTGTAGGAGCAGCCGCTCACAGACCATGGGGATGCGAGATGCATGGAGGAGGAAGAGGAGGAAAGGATAAAGGCGCTGTCGCTGTCGGTGGGAGGCTAGGCTAGACACTAGAGGCTAAGGCGACACTTTGTAAAAAAATATGTTTGTGCTTTCGTTATTTATTATATTTTTTATTTGTTTTTGCATGTTTGATTTGTTTTGTAAAAAAAAAATAGCAGCATATAAAAAATTCAGCAATAATTAAATGTATTTTAAATATAATTTAAGTAAAAAATTTGAATGTTCAAATATACTTTTATAGAAATAGTAGTTATGTCTTTTTTTCATGGCGTTCATTTTCTATTGATTTTTTCATTTTTAAAGTCATTATAAAACTATGCTGCTAATAGTGTTAAAAATCGAGGCTAAATAGCAGTTGCACTTTGAAAAAATAAAGTCAAATACGTAAATCTTAAAAATTAAGATCAAATATACAATTAGCTTGTTAATCTGGATCAATGATATAATTGTCAAAAATAAAGCGTTTGGAGCTAAATTTAGCACCTGGTGCTTGAACTAAAGAAAGATTATTTTATAGATAGAGTAGGGAAGAGTGTAAGAGGCATTTTGTTTATTAAAAATGAGACCCATCTCTAAGTAATGCTTATAAAATATATATTAAAGTATTTTATACCAACCAAGCATTAGGTGAGGTGCGTAGTGGTAGTGTAGTTTTGATCCTATCCTTAAATTTATTGACGCACTTGACGTGCAACATAACTTAGACTATTTCTTATTAAAAATTAGTTTAAATGTATAAAATTATACTCTTTCGTCTTAAATTATAAGTTGTTTTAAACTCAACAATTTTTTTCAAATTATAAGTCATTCTTATTTTTTAATACACTTTTTTTTTTCTCAATATTTCATTATCTCCATCAATCTCCTACTCGTTTTTAGCACGTCTCATATTTTTCAATTTTTTTAATTCTCATACCCAACGCTAAAACAACTTATAAATTGAGGCGGAGAGGATAACTCATATTTCAAACATCTTCAATGATAAATCAATTATATAATAAAGCACATAATTTTTATTGTATTTTTAAAACAAAATAAATAGTTAAAATTAATATTAAAAATCAATAGAGATAACAATTTAAAAATAGGAGTAACCTATAGTGGATGTATCATGCGACAACTAGTCCCCTATCCATGGAGATCAGATCACACCCGGCCACGAATCCTTCTAGCTACTAACTTCGTTCCGAAATATAAATATTTTTAGATTTAGTAAAGTCAATTTATATTAATTTTTTACTTAATAATATTTAGAAAATTACTTAATTTTTAATATAAAATATACATTTTTATGATTCATGATGAATCCAAACAATATAACTATTATATAATAAAATTTTATTAATTCTTCATTATTAATGGATCAAAGTGATAAAAAATAATTTTCATTAAAAATATTTGTATTTTGAAATGGAGAGTGTACCTTCAAGACAGGAGGCCCAAATTACGATGGAGATGTTGACCAATCGGTTACCTTAGTGAGTAGGCGCGCCCTCCTGCTCCCCTCTGCGGTGGTTGATCGACCAGCAATTTGGATTCGACCTCTATCGGTGAGACCTAGCGCCATTGAAGAATTTTTTCCAGTGTATATGAACTACTTTATCCATATAAGTGAGATCTACAGAAGAAAATTTTAACTATAGACTACTCACAATATTATACACAACAATAGCTCTCGTGTATAGTAGTGGAGGATAGAAAAAAAACTATTTTTTAATTTTTACAACCAGCTCATAAACTTATGAGTAGCTTTTGTTATGAACTATTTATGCATTATCTCTATAATGTTTATTGCTATTAATACTAAATTTTTTATTCTCTATGCACTACTTTTACACTACATTGTAGTTGCTTTTATCATGTGCTACAGGTGTTCTTTAAGACGTGGTTGTATTTTTTATTGTCTGAAATTTTTATAAAAGTGGGTACTGCTATGTGCTATAATTATACTATCAATTAATAATTACTCCCTTGCAGTTTACTTGAAGTCCTACCTCTCACACAAAAACCAAAGAGAAATATCGAATGACACTGCTGCCCCTACTCTGACAAAGCACTAGCTAACATGGTATACTCTAGTAGCAATTGTTAAGAATTCCTTGAGTGAAATATTATAGGTTTGTACCAAATGTCATTAGACCATACGAAAAGGCTTTTACTCTTCTATAAATAGAGATCTATTGTACTCGTAGGTGAGATAATGAGAAATGAGAAAAAGACCAGAAGATCTACCTATATACATATGTTCATGTGTAGATATTAGAAAGAAAACGATTCTACAAACATCTTTTCACGTCTCTTTTTTGGGATTGTGCACGGGAATTGATCCCGTAGATCCATAGCGAAGATTATTTTTAACACGTTATCAGCACTTTTATTCTATTAATCGATGAGTTGTTCTAAATTTTCTCGCATAAGATTAATTTTATATATGTGATGCTATTCACCGAATTGATCTAAAAATTTGTGAGGAACTATTGTGGATGATCCTTTCAAGGATACGATCGGCACCTATGTTAATTGATGGGTGGTTTTCATTATCATTCGGCTACCATTTTTCTATGTATCTTTTCGACATCAAGCTGCCATGGCAAATGATAGCCAAACTACCCTACGCGGTAGGCGTCGAAAAAAAATGCTGTGTTACGGTATGTCGTTTCCGATGACCGCTTCCAGGCATATTTTGTGGATTATTTTGATTATTCCATGCACGAGCTGTTTTGCCTTCCTGTTTGTCTGTACGCATTCATGCGGCCAAAGAGCAACTTGTGATGCCCGCACACCTGAAGCATGACTCCTGGTCACGGAACCACGCCTGCACGGATCTGGGCGCCTGTGCCTATCACCGTGTAATACATTTGAGCACGTATTGCTTGTATTTTTGTGGTTTGTTTATCTGAGCAAATAGGTTGCATGCCGGACATTAGAAGGAACAAGTCCGTCGTAACCTGTAGTAGACGGATCTGATTCTGTGTCTGGCACCACAAGAACATACGCATTGCACAATTGCACTACACCTTGCGCCGCTCAGCGCTCTTTCGCAGGAATGGCCACTACAAGCCCTTTGGTCTGCTGTGTGCATACGGTTTGACCCTTGGCATTCCTTGTTTTTAATCCATGCATGAAAGAGTGGAAGTAGGATGGCCTGAGTGATATGCATGTGCAAGTCCCTAGGAAGTGGAACAATTTTGCACGTTAATAATATTATGGCCTTTAATCAAGTAGATCAAATGTTCATAATTTCCTGCGAGTATTATCTTTGAGCAACATGTGTGTATAAAACTGATATAACTTTGTCAATAGATAATTTTTTTGAATAAATACCTGAAGTATTTATCATTCCTAGTTGTATATTATAAATTTAGCCCTTAAGCTTGTGGCTATTTAGCAGTTTCAGCTATTTATAAAATTTGCACATATATTTCAGAAGAATATTATAAGGATATTATTTTGCATATAATTGTTTGAATGTTCCAGAAGAACATGTAAATGTGAGCATCTACAGTATGATCTAGAAATTGAATTTCTAGTTCTTTTATTTCCAGAATTGTGGCGATTAAATTCACTTCCTTCAAAACCACACATTGTGTTTATTTTTCTTGCATTGCTTGTATGTGTATATTATTTATATAGGGTTTTATAATCTCGAAGTATTACCATAAGACCATTATAAATGCAAGAAACTCTATTAAAATGTTTGTAGAAATCTGGGAAAATAAA
>BCLH01001377.1:0-31542 GCA_001602315.1 Zoysia pacifica
TAAACAAGCAAATATGGGTGACTTCAACTATTAGAACGACAAGACATGGATGCAATTAACTGCTAAATATAAGAGTCCTGTTAAAGTAGACTAAATTATACTACCTCCGTCCTATAAAAAGATTACTTTTTGACTTTCAAAAACCATGTTTGACCCACTCATTTTATTAAAAAAAATTAAATATAAAAACAAATAAGTCATGCTTATAGTATTTCTAATGAACAAACAATTTACAATAAAATAAATTATATTTTCACAAATTTTTTAAATAAAACGAGTGGTCAAAATTGAAATCTAAAAGTAAAAAAAATGATCTTTTTATTGGACAAGAGAGTATTCAATTACTTATTGTGAGGTAAGATTAAAATCAATATTAGCCGTTGATATTTAGATCCCGTTTGGAACATGGGAATTATATTCGTTCCTATGTGTTTTCCTGTGAAATTTCTGTGTTTCAATCGAGACCTTATAGTTTTTAAAATTATTGCATGCATCAATTTATAAAACTCTCCCGTAACTTTTCTAATTAATTTCTACAGTAATTAATAACTATGTAAGGGTATTTGTCTTCTAAGAGGCAAAAGATAATTTTATTCCTTTGAATTCATCCAAATGAACATTCACAATTATTTCAATCTATTTTAGAATCTGCCAACTATATGCTGAAGAAGGGGTAGGATCTCCGTGAGTCGAGTTCACAAGGTTCTTAGAACTTTTCTGATCCTCTAACGAATTGGCTCACAAATTTCTCCTCCTGCCATGTCTCCCGTCACCGTGAACCTGTCGCTTTTGGTGATGCCATTGCCATCGTCAAGGTGGACTTTGCAAACAATATTTGGTTCTTGAACTAGTATCTTTTTTCCTGATTCCTGATTACCAAGTCATCTGACAGAAGCTAGACAACAAAAATGTCGCCATTTTCGACTTTTTCCGGGTGACACAACCTTAAATTCTTGATAGCTATTCTCATGCAAAAGTCCAAATGATTTTTTTCAGACAAAACTGTTTTTCTTTGTGACCCATGTGCAAATGAAGTCGCGGTGCAGTACATCGTACGGATAAACTACTCAGACTTTGCCCCCAGTTTGATAGTGATGCACTCACCTGCAGTTCCTTCCGAGGATCTCTTCCCGCGTGTACTCCGTCAGCTCCAGGAAGCTGTCCGACGCGAAGATCTGCACGCGGAGTTAGTTCACAAGCTCAGACAGAGCAGCGGCGGAAACGGTGAGTCAGCACCGCCGTCGGCGGTGGAGGGCGAGGACGTGCGCGCTTACGATGGGGTTGTCCGGGAGCCTGGGGTCCGTGATGACGAAGTTCTTCTCGATCCGCTCCAGCGTGGTGGCCAGGTCGATCCCCTGCCTGATGTCCCGCTCCCTGTCGTCCCAGCTGTTCCGCCGCTCCGGCTCCGCTTTCGTCTCCGGTTCCGGCGCCGGCACCGTCACCGCTTCCCTGGTCCCTGTGGAGCTCTTCTTCCCGATCTTCAACCTGCCACGCAAGAACCAAAGAACCGTGTCACTCGTACACGACGCGGCGATCGAGCTGAAGTTTCAGACTTTCAGTCCGGCTGAGCGACGGTGGCCTGGCCTCTGACTGACTGGCACTGACCCCGTGAGAGAGGCGCGGCCGCTCATCTTCCTGCTCAGCCGCGAGTCCTCCTTCTTGAGGTCCCACATGGGGGACTTGACCCCGGCGGCGCTGCCGTTCGACGGCGCGCCGGGGGCGAAGACAGGCGGAGACCCCGGGGCCGCGGCGATGTCTGCTCTGGGCGGCAGCTGGGGCTCCACCGGCTCGTTCTCGTCCTGGGAGCGTGAGCGCGGGTGCTTCACCGTCTGCACCACCTCCGTGATCGACGACATCGCCGTCTCCTTCTGCCGCTCTGCGTTCGATAGTTTTCAGACGAAGGAGGGCAAAGGATCAGCGGCGGCGTTGCTAGGGATGGAAGGGGATCAAGAGCTCGCGGACTCACCGTCGTAGCGGATGAGCGACACCGGCAGCTCGTTGGGCCGCATGCGCTTGTCGCTCAGCCCCTCCGTGTACTTGCTCACCTCCACTTGCATCCTGCACGCCCCACGGCCATGGCGCCATGCATCGTAGTCATCATCATCAGAACAAAAACAGAGCACACGCACGGCAGGAACGTGCCAGGAACAGAGCGACGGCGTACCCGATGAACTTGATGACCTTGCCGTTGTCGTCGCGGATGGGGGTGACGGTGAGCATGTTCCAGAACGGCGTGCCGTCCTTGCGGTAGTTGAGCAGGCGGCCGCAGAAGCTCCGCCCGGTCTTCACGGCCTCCCGGATCTTGGCCACCTCGTTCCGGTCCGTCTCCGGGCCCTGCAGAAACCGGCTGCGAGCAAGCGACACCAAACCAGAATCGAAGGTCAGTCAAGCAGCGTCCCACGAGCTAGCCGGCGACGATCGAGACACGAACGCACGAACGAACAGTTGAACGTAGTACCAGTTCCGGCCGATGACCTCTTTGATGGAGTACCCCGTCATGGTGAAGAAGCCCTCGCTGGCGTAGATGATGGGGCAGTCCGGCCGCGTGGCGTCCGACACGACGAACGTCTGCTGCAGCCCGGACAGCGCGTCCTTGAGCTCCTGCGACACCCGCGGCAGCGAGTCCCCCGACGCGCGCCCGTCCGCCGACGACTTGGAGCTGCCGCCGCTGTCCCGTCCGTACTGCCTGCTGCTGCCGACCGGAGCCGAAGGCGCCGGCTCCTCGACGATCTCCTTCCCCGGCTCTTTCGGCTCCGGCTCCTCGACGATCTCCTTCCCCGGCTCCGACGCGGATGAGCTCGACACCGGGAATGAGAAGCTGCCCGCGGCTTCGGGGCCGGAGGGGAACGCCGTCCACTCCTCCACCTCCACCATGTCGTTCGCTTGGCTCGAAGTGCCCGCCATGACTGAGGCGCTGTTCCTTCCGGCTACGAGACCGTCGTCCGTGTTCAACGCAGGAGAACAATCACCATGTGCTGAATCACCACCGCTGCTTGCACAAACAAAGAAATTAAAACGGAGAAATTCAGCTGACTGCAATCAAATTCACACCAGTTAAGTTACAAATCTCCAAGCAAACAAAATCACGAAACCTTCTTAAGAATAACAAAGGCAAATTAGCGGCAAGAAAAACCGGATAACAGAACCACCTCATCCGAAAGCACAGTGGTTAACCTCTCACTGTTCCATTATCCGAACCCGGCCAATGAAACAGCTCCGCCCCCGAGGCCTCTGCTACTCCCTACCGATAAGTACCGTACTGTTCCACGGTGGCAAGGCCACAGAAAAGGAAAGCAGCAGGACAACACCCAGTTCAATCCAACAAGAAGAAGATAAAACAAGTGGCAAAAGGAGAAACCACCTGCAGGTGAGGCAACTCCCAACGGCAGAGCAGAAGAGCAGGCAGCTCAACTTGCCTGAGTAAGTAGACTGCTACCAGATGGCTGCGCAGTTGGCTGTCTAATCAGGTCGCCGGCAGCCAGCCCACCTGGAGGGGAAGAGGCCGGCGCCGGGGAGGAGAGGGCAAGGAAGAAAGCGGAGGAGAGAGAGAGAGAGAGAGAGACGGAAGGAAAGAACGGCGGGGGGAGCAGGGCAGGTCCAGCGCCGCGAGCGGATGGATGGATAATGCAATCCCGCCCGTGAGCGACTCACGGTCGTCCCGCGCCTGGGGCCTGGGCAGCCGCTTCTCCGCCGGTCTCTGTGGCCGCGCGAGGACCACCGGTCGCGACCGGCGAGCCGGCCGGGAGCGTCGCGGCCGCCCGTGCCGCATCGTGCGGCGCCGCGGCGAGCAATAATTGTCGGGGATGGAGAGGGGCCTGGCGACGGCGACGGCGACGGCGACCGGGGAGAAGATTTTTTGAGGCGGGCGTGCGGCCACGGGAGCTCGCGAGGTGAGGTGGGTGGAGATGATGGCTCCTCCAGGACGGTAACAGGAATCGAAATTGACGCGGGAGCGGGACTGTCTGGGACGAACGGGAAAATACCTAGACTTTGTCGTGTTCCAGTAGTTTTGCATTTTGTAATATGTATGTACGTATCGCGACAATTTCTTCAGTTATTGTTCGTCGTTGCACAGCATGTTTTTTCTGTGGCCCCGTTAATTTGCTACAACTTCTTCAATTGTTTCTGCTTCTGCTCCTATGAGAAGTTTGGCAATCAGTTTAAAACAAAATAAATTCTACTCTACCATTTTAGAAGCGCTTCTCTAATTTACACTAAGCGTTAATAGCACTAAAGCATGCTTTCTCTGTTCTAAAATTGATGTCACTCGCTGACTGACAACATTTTTGAAACGGAGGGAGTAAGTTTTATGATTTTTCCACTTATTTATATATAGTAAACCATTAAAGCCATGTTGCACGATTGTTTTAGAGAAGTTATTTTTCCATAACTTACTTTTATAGAAGCAGTAGCAGAATCAGAAATGCGAAGGAAGTCTACCAGATGGGTCCTATGTATTATTGTGCTTTAGTTTGTCATATAACATAGTATTAAAAAATAGATAAAGTTCAACTTACTCCTTTGAAGTGTGGGCATGACCATCTAAACTCATTGCCCCATAAAATTCTATTTTAGTTTAATTTACCCCTAGTTCAATTTGTATTTTTATTTTTCTATACACAAGCGTAATTTGAAGACCAAATTTAGAGCACATCATATAAGACATATTAAAAATACTAATGAACATCATTTAATAGTAATTAATCCTTGGGATACAAAATTATATAAAAAGTAATAATAAATTTATGATGTAGTTTTTTAACATGTGTTTCATCTTAAGATCTTACATTTAAGTATGAAAAAGAAAAAAGATAATTATAATAGAGGGTAAATTAAACCAAAATAATATTTTGTGGGTAACCTAAATTAAAAAATAGTTTAACGGGTTATCTAGAATTTGGCTGTACTCAGAGAAAATGTTGGACGTTACCCTTAATAATTCTCATAGAGGCTTTTGTCTATCTATCGCAGTAGAGTCATCCGTAGATGACTCTGTCAACTGGAAAAAATTATGCTCCACAAATACATATTGCCTTTTTTTGTTTGTGTGTAGGTTGTAAAAATCTTATGGTTATGGTGATTAGAGTTGTATATGAAATGGTCAAGAAAACTATAATATCAAGAAGACAGTACAAACGTCAATATAATTAAGC
Organism: Zoysia pacifica; assembly: GCA_001602315.1. Classification (NCBI taxonomy): domain Eukaryota; kingdom Viridiplantae; phylum Streptophyta; class Magnoliopsida; order Poales; family Poaceae; genus Zoysia; species Zoysia pacifica. The sequence continues at coordinate 5,154 of BCLH01001377.1, forward strand.
AGATATTTGTTTCAATGGAAAATATACTTTTCAAGAATAGAGCCATGGTGGGCACGGCACCTAAACGACGCGGTTCGATCTATGGAAGTATCATTTACAGATAATCATAATTACTTCTGGTCAATGTACGCGTATCGGTGTAACATCCACTATTAGTAGAAGGTGACGTGTGTGATTCTGAATGATCAGGCTGCTTGCGAGGATTTTGCAATTGACATCTGCCTCTTCGTGTGTGATTGTCACGGTCTTAGCATAAAAGAGAAAAAAAAATAAAGGGTTACCCAATTTAGTGAAAGAACTCTATAAGGTCCTCCTTGCGTTCTGGCCGACACATAGCCGTACGGCCTGTGACAGAGGCCATTTGTTTGCTCATCAATGCATAATGATATTTATTCAAGTAAGCAATAGCTGGATTATAAACATAGACCAGGGCCTTCATTTTCAAGGTCACTCGCTTCAAAGTGATATCAGTAGCACTCATTGTGAGTGGCTACTCCTTCTCGGCAATAATTTAAAAACGGGTGGAGTATATCTTTTGCTAGAATTGAAACCAACCAAATATATTTTGTAATGATGAGCTATAAGTTTGAGGTAAAGCATGGGGTTTACAGCAACTCAGAATCACGTTTTTTTTGCAAAAAAAAAATGTCAGGGAGGGAGTTTCATTATTATATATAGATTTCTTGTGAAAGTTTAAGATTTAGCACACAAGTATTATAAAAGGCAAATTCTACGATAGATCAAAATAAATGTGAGCTGTCTATTTACACGAATCTCGAGGAGAAAATTGTTCTTTTACCTCATAGGAGGTAAAAAAACTAAAATAAATAATTAATAATTAAATTAAAAAGAAATCATCAAGTTATGAAAAACGGTGCATTACAGTTAAGAAAACTAAATTCTTTAGTTTTGGAAATAAATGCATTTGGGTTCAGTTTTGGAAATAAATATCAAGCGGACGGGAATTTCGGTTCAACTGTCGGCTGATGTGTAAACCAAATTTCAAATTAGCCTTAATTTGCTCTTCCAAAAACCAACGGCTGAGATTAAATTAAAGTTTCACCTCTTAGAAGGTAAAAAGGAAAGGAATTGCTATTCACATCGGTTCCAATTTCTAAAGTGGCCAATGCAGACAATGATTATTGATTCTAGACAAATGTGTAAACCAATTTTGGTGTGACAGCCACTATTAGTAGAATGAGACATCTATGATTATGAATGATCAGGCTCTATGCTAGAGGATACTGCCATGGACACCTGCCGCTTAGTGGGTGGATAGCAGGGTCTTGCCACAAAATAGACAAAAATGGCTACACTGTTAATGGAAAGAACAATATATGGTTCATCTCGTCCGTACGACCTACAAAGAAAACCATCCGTTGCTTATCAATGAATTATGATATTTATTCAAATTAAGAAATACAGCTATGTTATAAAAACATAGTACCAAGCTATCATTTTCGTGGTCGCTTCAAAGAAACATCACTAACAGTACTCCCATGTGAGCGACACCTACACCTTTCACAGTGGCAAAGTTAAAGGTGAAAGCACCTGGGTTTTTGTATTCCTTACAAAAATACTGGACCGTCCAAAATATTTCGGATTCTGGTAGTGACAATTAGTTTTGCACATTGCTAACTTTTTCTCTTTTTTTCTTGGTTGTGGTAGTTTCGTATTTCCTGGGAAAGTTTATGATCTCTCCGACACGTATAATTTCTACTGTATAGTGCAAAAGTATGCCTAGAGCATGGGGTCATAAAGGTTTCTTGCCATCCTCTAGAATGAAAGCATGCATGCATTCAAGATATTCGGATGATGTGTAATTGCTATATTACTCGTTTTAAAAATATTGACTCAAAAATATTTACTTTTCAGACAAATATTTCTATCGCTGTCACGGTTTCTTTAATAGCTAAAATATAGCGGTGCATATTGCTAACCAAATGAGAGAGTTATGTGCTCGGGGCAAAGGTAGAAAACTATGATGGCAAATGATTCTGTTAAGGCCTTGTTCGGCAGCCCTATGTCCTGTTCGGTTAACCTGAACCACAAAAGGAATAAGGGCTTGTGCGGTTGTAGATGTGGATTCATTCCACTTGGATCAAACAAATTCATTGAATTATTATAGAAAATTCTATTACAATGGGAATGAATCCTAGCTTATACTTGCAATTTGCCTTTCACAACCTGGTTTTGTTCCATAAGGTAGGAAGTGTGGTTTCATTCTTTGTCATAAAGAAAAAAAAATAGACATAGAGTCTCTTTGTAGAGCTTTTAGCTCTTGATTCTTTGAATTTACTCCTGATTCTTCAATGAAGTGATTTTCTTTAATTCTTTAGAATAAACTCTTAGAATTAAGACTGAGAATCACTTCACAGAATCAGAAGAAGCTACTTTTTTTAGCTTTCAGATCAGCCAAGAATCATTTTTCTTAAAAAACAGTGTTTGGCAGAGCTCTTCTAATTCTACTGAGAATCAGAAGCTGAGAGCTGTGTCAAAGTGGCTCATAGAGTGAGTTTTATTCCCATCTTAAAAGAATTTTCATCAACAAAAATTAAATGATTAATATAAATTTACTTAATTTATGTATGCTAGGAATCCATCCCGTGAAGGAATGATTCCTAGACAACCGAAGAAGCCCTAAAGAGGAATGATGTAGATTCATTACTAAACAAAGTCACTTATGGATTAAACCTGGTCATTCCACTACAATCTCTCTCAATTTTTGTGTAACCGAACAGGGCTCCAGCTGGATTGTTTCCTGACCTAGCTAAGTGAATTATGTAAGCTAGTATTTATCTTTTTTTATGGATAGTTCTATCAAATTAGGAATGAAACCAAATCTATACCATCATTTTCCTTTTTCATGATCAGAATAAAAACACATCTCCTACCTGGAATGAATCCAGACGAGGTTAGAGAGCTAAGCAAAATTTTAAATGTAATAAAAAAATAGAGCATGAAATTATCTAAGAAGAATTATGTGATATTTAATTGATCCGTACTAGGAATCAATATTATTAGAAATGATTCCTGCTGTGTTGCGGAATGGGCCCCAAGTTGGAATAATAGAAAGGATTCACCATTTATCTCACAGTATTTCATTGTGTACCGATCTTTCCCAAGGAATAAGGATTCCCTATGTTTGTGCTATCGAAGTCACGCTATGTGACACGGTGGGGTGCACGCTCATCCTTCCAAGCATCTCGAGACGCACGGAACAGCTGCGATTTGGCGACCGATGCGACGACGAAGCAGTCGTTAGATGCCTCCATGCGCAGTCGCTCTCACGCACAGCAGTGAGCACACACGGCGACAGGCCGGGCCACGGAGCTCGATACGTCCGCAGCTGGCGTTGGCCGCTAGTCGCGAGCCGGTAACCGGCTGGTCTCCAGGCCACGTCGACACGGGATACGGACGCTTGTGCACCACGTGGCCTATTTCTCTGCGACACAGACCGCTCGCGGCATAGGAGCAAGTAGATGTCAGGACCGCAAGCAGCCAGCAGCTAGCGGAGGTGTAGCGTCGACAGCGTCACTCGACAGGAGTAGAGATAGAAATATTAAAATGAATTTTTTTAAAACTTTTTTTTATCTCGTATATTTCTTCTGTGTGGTTGTGTTATTCTATTATCTGAGAGATTCGAAAAAGTTTATCCGTTAGATTTGTAAAAGATACATATAAAGAAATTTTATTTAACAAATTTGTAAGAAATGATAACTCTAAATGCATTTTTTATGTGCATATATTTTAACTCATCTTTGTTAAAGACATTTTATCGTGTGAACGTAGATAAAAAACTGTTCTTTTTAATATTTATACATGTAGATTAAACTATTACCACATAACAGAATTTTTCTACGTGCTTAAAGCTGTCATGAAAATAGGCAAAACAACCATGAAATAATTCATGTCGGCCAACTATCACTCAAAACCATACATAATTTTTGGTGCCACAAAAATTGCATTTTCCGAACACTACTACGAAAAGACCTTTCTCGAGTCAGCAATGTCAGTCAAATTGTGCGACACTCTTCATACGACACTGCTGTAAACGGTAATTAATGTCGATACGAAGAAACCGACACTGAATCAAATTATCAGTATCGATCAAATAACATCATTTAGCCGATACTGATAGCACTGTCTTCATGTCAGTCAAGATGATGCCAACGATACTGATTCTAGTAATAACAATAGTAGTGTCGGTCGGTATGATATCATCTGACTGACAGAAGTAACTACAATAGCAGCGTTGGACGGCATGATATTATTTGACCGACACTGCTATTAGTTACACCAGTGTCGCTCTCTTGACGCCATACGACTGACACTAATTTACGTTAACATCAGTGTCGTTTATTATGACGTCATGGACCCGACACTGCCATTTTTACTGTGGTTTCGGTTGTGTTGACGTCATGTAACCGACACCGCTCTCACTACCAACAGTGTCGGTCTTAAGGATGTTAGTTTTGCTGATATTGTTTACAGAACTCTCATGTTATATATTATGACGTCATATGGCCGATACTACTTCTTAGATTAGGAGTGTCGGTTTCTGTGACGTCACAAAAACTGACACTTTCATGTATTTGAATATCTGAATAACACAAATCAAATGTAAATAACAGATTAATAAAATATATTGACGGAGATAATGTATTCAAAAAGTGAATGTTTAAGGTCACATATGTACACAAGTTCATCCACTGCAGCATCTTAATTTATACATATACATGAATATACATACTTCACATAGAACTAACAACTAAAATTTTATTTGCTGGACCAACTCCGATGTTGTTCATTAATTCTCTTCTGTCAGCCTCAAACTTTTGTCGAATTAGTTCAGAATTGTTATATTTCCTGCACTAATTAAAAAGTTCTTTATGTCTTGCCACAGCATCTTCTGAGCCATAATATTTACCCATTGAATAAATAAACTCACGCATTATGAAGCGGATCATCCGAGATGCAATGTCACAGAGTGTGGCTTTATCATATTGGCTTTCTTGCATTTGCATCTGTTTGTCTGGCTGCCAATATTAAGAACATAATTAGTAATTATTAAAATGCAAATATCAATAGTGTGAAAATGCATATAACAATATTACTAAAACTGCAGGTACTTATATTTTTCCATACATAATCTTTCTTGGGCAATGTCACGTATTTTTCAGAGCCAGCTTCTATGTATTTGCACACATAGTAGCCACAATGCACACTGCCAGGAGCCTGTTTTGCACACTTTGAGAACAAAATGAAAATGTTAAAAGTTTCAAATATATAGACAAAAATATAGTGATATAGATTATTGAATTATGGTGTAGTAGTACCAGAAAATGTGTTTTATACGATATGTTTTCTTTCCGTTTTGGATGGTGTTTTCCTCCAAGCTTGATGTTGAACAGGTAAACACTATCACTGATAAGAAATATTTTGTCATGATTATGAATATCAGATCACTAAAGAATTAAAATGACATTAGAGGTCATTACGCATCAAGGATTTACAAGAAATCATTGTAGGTGCTCCTTTCACGATAAAGGAGTCAAATACCCAAACATTCCCTAATTTTGAATATATCATGAAAGCAACCCAATGATCGCTATAACAAAAGTACACTTAATCATATTAGTGTTTGAATTTATTAGTCAAAAGTAGAGTTAAGTGATAGAGGAAAGTATACTCACTCAAAGTTATAAGGAGCCATGATGCAATCCCTGTCCCACCAAAGAGGATGATCGACTAGCCGCGGTCGGTGCCGGAGTAGCAGTGACGGGAGCAGCGGCGACGAGTTTAGGGTTCGCGAAAAATTTTGACAGCGTAATGGCGTCGCGTGGGAAATAAAAACGTCACTAGTTTTACTAAATTGCATTGTGTAAGGAACCTAACAAATTTCTATTTGAATTTTTTTAGTCTTTTTAGGAAATGTTTAGTTCAAATGGAACTATAGGTTACTAATCATGTGGCACTATACGTTATGAGTTCAAGAAAATGTTGAATGTAGGTTGAAAGTGATTACAAAATTTATAAAAAAAATACGTTCTAAAATGAAATAAGAATGCTTATCATCTAGAAAGCATTGTACAAAATAATGGAACATTTGGTGCTTAAAAAAATTGAAATGTTTTAAGTTATATTTAATAAGTGATGTTGTAATTTTAGTCAGGCAGCTACCGACACTATAGTTGTAAAGCACCGACACTGTTGTCCTTGTAATATCGGTTATTGGTGATGTCACACTGACCGACACTACTAACTAAACTCTAGTCATTCTCATCTATATATATGTATCCCGCCTCCTTGCTTCTCAACCGTCAGCACACCGCCGTCCCTCAGCCATCGCACGCTGCCCCTCCTCCTCTCCCGAACAACCGTCACTCCCCCTCCTCTTGTCACGCCACACGTATGGTACTTCCTCGGTTGTTACTTATGATGCCCAGTCGCGCACAGGTAACCTGGTGAGCATATACAAATTCTGTATTTCGCTTGTCAGATCTGTTTGCAACATCATTTGTTTACCGGATCTATTATTCTCATTTGATGCAAGCTGTCAGATCAAGTTATTAGGGTTTATGGCAGTGACTTTAAGACTCATTCTCAAGTTTGGTGTCCTGAAATCTCTGTCAAGAGGGTTGACAGAGCTGAAACGGCAAAGGCCACGTCTACCTGCTGCTCAACGGTAGCGACATTCTCGGAGATCGGTACCTGTCACTCGTCTGGCTCGGATGCCCGAAAGGGAATGCAGAGTGAAGTACAAGATGTAGGCTAGAAGAATAGAAATATCATGATATCAAAAATGCAAGGACGATGCGTGCTAGATCTGAACGTTGTTGATGAGTGTCTGCATGCTCTTCACCTTGCAGTGGCTGACGCAAAGTGAAGAGCTTGCAGACGCTCATCCACAATGTCCAAATCTAGCTTCATTCGCCCTTGCATTACTGGAATCATGACATTTCTAGTCTTCTAGCATACATCTTATACTTAATCTCCTCGTTCTGTTTTGGGCGCGGGCCGAGCTAGACCAGTGACAGGCACCGGCCTCCGAGAACGTTGCCGCCGTTGAGCAGCTGGTAGACACAGCCCCTGCCGTTTCAGGCTCTGTCAAACCGCTTTAATACATGTATTCGTAATGATTTTATAAAATGTCATTACTGTAATTTGTAATGATATTTCTAATTTGTAATGATCAACATGTGTTCATCGGAGATTCTGAGATATGTTAATTGATATTCACTACTGTAATGTTGCTCAAATATGACGTCAATATATTTGACCGACACTATTGCTAATTGTAATGTCGGTTTTCGCTGACTTCTTATATGATTGACACTATTGCTATTTGTAATGTCGATTTTTGCTGATCTCATGCATGACCGACACTATTGCTAATTTTTGTTTGTACCGAAATTGGCCTTACCCTTTCTTCTTCTATCCCTGCGTGCCGGCATCCTCTCCATTCTCGCTCGCTCTCCTGGTCATCCTCATTCCCCATTGCTCGAATCTCACTCGCTCTCTTGGTCATCCTCGTTCCCCATTGCTTGGTAACCGGTCTTCGAAACCAAGCATCGACGTTGAGGGTAAGTGGCGCGGGACCATGTCCCTGGTGTCTTTCCGCCGATCCATGTCAGAGGCTAGGGTTTCATCTAGCTCGATGAAGACTGCGACGTCTCAGAGCCTGGCGACCAGCTTGGATGTGCGGCAACTCCCACTGGTTGTTGTCCAAAGTGTGGCAAGCAGGTTATTAGGCTGCAAAGCAAGAAGGCCAACACGTACGGTGAATTCTTCTTCAAATGTGAGGAGAATCAACAGGTGAGAGTTCAATTCTACTCTGATTTGACTTCCTTTAATGCACCTGTTCTTTAGAATGCTTTGAATCTCATTATAGGATGATCCAATGAGATGCAGTTTTTACAAGTGAGAAAAGGACTATAGGAGATGGTTGGCTGCAAATGTGCCTCACCATGTTCAGGTTCCATTAGAGGAAGAACAGAAGGAAGCAATTGATGTGTCTGTGGAAGTAGCAAACTTGAAGCTTGAAATTGCACAAATGACTTGTGAATTAACTAAGTTGAAGCATGTGATCGAGAAGTTGAGCACAAAGATGAAGACAGGAGTGCTAGCTGATGGAGTTTGTATCATCACTGTTTTAGTTGGTTGTATAGTAGGACTATTGGTGGCAAACCTGTTAAAGTAGAAGAATGTGAGAATGGTAGGACTCTTATTTCTGTTTGAATTATAAAATTGTGTATCCAGTGCTGTAATTTGTTTCGTTCCTTGTTTCAGTGCTAGGTTTGTGTCAATGTTGTTTGGTTCAATGTTTCAGTGTCAAATATGTTCCAATTCATTTTTCAAAAAAAAAGAAGTAAGTTACGTTAATGTCGGTTTCAGCTGACGTCATAATTGACCCTCACTATTGCTTGTTGTAATGTTGGTTTTTGCTGACGTCATACTTGAATGACACTATTGTTCATTGTAATGTCAGTTTATGCTGACGTCATACTTGACCGACACCATTAGTGTCTATATTGACCGTCACATTATTTATAATATTGAAAACTCTCGGTCCCACTAGAAGGATCCAAATGGAGTGTCGAAATGTGAAACGCTCAGTGAAAACTAGAGCGTCGGAAGGTGAGGAGCTCACCCAAGGGCTATAAAAGGGGTCGCAACTGTGCTTCTCATTCTCGTGTTCTCCATCTTGTCTTTTACATCTCTTTCGAACCATCTTCGAACCATCTTTAACTTCATCTCCGATGGCGTCCCAGAAAGTGCAGAAGCTGGAGAGGCAGCTTGTGGAGTCGGAGGCACGACTCGTCAAGCTTCGTCAAAATCTTGACGATATGCGGGTGTCTCTCCGGCTTTAAACCGACATGGCATTGGACATCTTCAGAAAGATGAACAGTGTTGTGAAGAATCTAAAGCTGGGGAGTCTGGAGCTCCCTTTAGACCAAGGGGGGTCTCCTGCCCACTTTCTTCACGCCATGGGTCTTTTGGAAGGGATGCTGAGTCGCCTCCCTGACAAGATAGAGTCGGAGAACCGTGACTTGGTGCAGGCAGTTGTGGACCGTATACTGTTTGCGGTAAAGATGTGCCAGCCTGACTTCTTCTTCGACACCCTAGTTCAGCTGGCGTTCCATCGCGACGCGGCGACTAGAGAGGCAAAGTCAAGCGCTTCTCTACTGAGGTGGCCAAGTCAACTGTTCAAGAGGAGGAGGAGGATGAAGAGGACTTCAATATGAAGGACTCGGACATGGAAGACTAGTTATTATAAGTATTAGTAGTAATTTTATAATTTTATAAATATTATGTTTACAAGTTATATAAATTTATAAATATTATTAGTACAAGTTAAAAGTGTAATCTCGGCTGCAAAGTCGGTTTCTCATTTTACTACTGGTTTCTGCTGATGTAATACTTGACCGATACTATTGCTTATTATACTTTAGTCCCATCTCGCCTATTCTTGCAAGTGTCGATCTATTTATAAGATCTAGCTTTCTGTGGTTTGTCGAGAGAGCATCTAAACTGTATGTTCAGATTGTACATTGCACGGTCAGCAATATGCAATCTGAAGATATTGTTGTACTTTCTTCCTTTTTTCATTATGTACAATACATGAGATAACTGTGTCGTCCTTACCTATGGCACAAAAAACCGACACTGCTAAAATATACTAGTTTCAGTTATTCTTGACGTCAGCACGATCGACACTGATAGATTCATTATCAGTGTTAGTTTTTGTTAGATCACCTTTGTTCGATACTATAGTGTTCATTCCTACTGTCAGATGTGAATGAAATAAATAATAACTGACATTGGTGTTGTATTTTGTAGTATCAGTTGCTCATGACGTCTACTGTGATCGACACTATTGAATAATGTTGACTGACACTATTGAATAATGTTAGACATTAGTGTTGTTTTGTAGGATAATGTTAGTTGTGTCTGACACTATTGCGATCACAACACTATTGGGTCGTAACGTTGGGGGGCCAGTGGGACTTGGTAGTGTCGGCTGTTACGTTCAATCGATATGGTTATTGTCGGTGTTTCGTACACCGGCACAGTGCGAATTTATACAATCGAAGGGGGTACGGTGTGCTTCTTTCTAATCGATATTGCCTAATCCACGATAGACTCAAGAATGTAACCTGGTTCGGGCCACTGCGATGTGTAATACCCTACGTACAAGGTCAGAGACGATGAACTCACATATGATCAAGCGGATTACAATGACAGAAGGGCTCTTACGTGTGCAGAGTTCCTGACGTGCCTATGCGGTTGTGTATCGAACTAATCTCTAAGTCTTGTTACGTCTCTCATTTTTTACGTGGTCTCTGATGAGCTTTTATATAGAAGCTGGACTGGAGTTATAAAGTAGGGTGAAATGAATGGCTCCCTGATGAGTGAGGGCCGCAACTAAACTTGTTCCCACGGAACTGGTACGAGTGGGGTCGCAGCGCGGGATGGAGCTTTCTCTGACGAGCGAGGCCGTCACTAAACTTGGCTCCCACGGAAACAGGCCTCCTCTGACAGGTTGGGTCGACGGCATTTTCGAGAATGATCTTTTAGTGATTCTCTGACGCCTATCCCTGCTCAGCGTCGAGGAGGACCTCTCTACCTCATTTGTACAGTTGCCGGACATCTCTATATCGGTAGGGGTCTTGTCGATAGTTGATCGCCTGACCTCGGGGTCAAAAAATAAGTCGGTTACTTGGCCATTGAGCGACAAGTCTTGTCGTTACGCAACCCACGGGGTCGAGGTGGTATTTGTTCTTGGAAGCGCCTGACTGTGTGGTTGAGCTTTTACGAAGATTTGCGAGAATCTTTCTCAGACCTCACGAAGAGTGCGGTCATCGTTGATAGGCTGTAGATCGTAGCTTGAACCGTCGAGTAATCTCGGGTTGTAAGTATACAGAGGATATGACTCTGAAAGTTATAATTTTTTGAGTGACCTTGTAAACTCGTTTGTAGTAGTGTAAGGTTGGCTCTGATCAGAATGGTTTTTTTTCGACGGTCACTGACCATTGTGACACGTTCATGGCACGGTCGGCCCCTATGCGACCTCGTCACCTGTTAGATGTGATCTCTTTCGTGGGGCTAAGCACGGGACCAATAGAGGCGACAGCTTCTGCAGAGTTTCAAAATCTGCTGGTTATTATCGCTGACGGCGAGGTTAGATGCCTCCAATCTTTGTTACAGTAGCGTCGTTCGCTCTCGAACGCAGCGCTAGAGCACCCGGCCTCACTGGGCCTTGGCACGTGCAAAAGGACATCTGATTCTGGCCCCTCAACTAAGATGGCCGAACGGTCGATGCATGGTTGGGCCAACGCACATTTTTCTGGGCCTGGCTTAGCCACAGCATGGTCCGTAGTGGGGTGACAGTACGTAAAGCACGGCCCAATTTAAATAACTAAATAAATACTACCTCTGGTCTGTCCTATAATAAGTTTATATCTATATCTGATCAAATCTGTCTTTGACTAAGATTTTTAATAATCGAATATATAGAAATTATTTATGACAAGTAAATGGCACGAAACCTAAATATAAAGTTATTTTGAGATGGAGGGAATATTTATTTTTTATATAATTTCCTTTGGTCATAAGTTTGATTCTTACTTTTCACCTCTACTTTTACATCATTTAAAACTGAATTTGCTTTAATGAGTCGTCATGCTACGTGGATTCAGTTCAACTTCACAGAAAATATATAAAAACATGAAAAAAATTCCGTGTCTCAGAAAGCCTCTAATAATTCATGGTCCGTCCGGATGCCCGAGCTGCAGCTTCAGCGTTTCAACTGTGTTTTAGTGTAGCTCCTGTTCACACTCAGATGCTATAGGAATCCGATTTGTTTCTACAGAATCTTCTGAATTTCTATGGAATGATTGCCTCGAGAGAACTTTTGGAGGAAAAAAAAGCATGGCCTCAAAAACTCTTGGAAACTTTCCTTACGTCTCTTACAAAAATTTCTGTGTACTAGTTTCGAAATTCATACTAACACTATGTTTAAAAAAATATTAATTTAAGAAAATAATAAATTAATATCAAATTTTAAAGTTTTTTATCAGTCATCATTAATATTAATATTAATTCGAAATAAATTTGTTTTGTTTCTGAACAACTTTTGTTCTTGTCGGTTATATTTGTAAAATGTGTCCGCGAAAAGATTTTATCTACTAGATTTATAAAAAATACAATTTTAAGTAATTTTTTGTGTGTATATAATTTAACTTATTTTTTTATTAATTACACATAGAAAAAAATTGTACTTTTTTAAAAAATAGAAACAAACATAAACATAAAAGATACAGATAGATAGAGATGTTGTTACTGGCTGCGATTTGAAAACCGAATTAGATTTGGTTTTCGGTAAAAATAGACCAGTTTACCGTTTTGCTATAATATTTTAATATATTTTTTACAAAAATCGATGCTCCGATAATACCACATCGAATGGGTTTCACCGATTTTAAAAACCCCGTTCACAGGTGGGCTGAACCTACGTTTCAGAACTTCGTACTGTGGGGGATACCCTCCTTCGCGTTCCGTCTCGACTCTCGAGCCGATGCCGATGGAAGCGACAGAGCGAGTACAGTCGTCGGATGAATGCGAGCCCGAGCGGTGCGGCTGGGCGGGCAACGGATCCGCCACCCCGAGCTGGCAGGTGGGGCACCGCGCCCGCGCTTCAAAGGGCTGTCCCCCGCTGCGCCGGAGCCCGTGGTGGGCATCGACGGCACGGGTGCTGCCCGGTGTTGCTGTGCACCTATTGATCCGTTCGCGGGAGCCCATAGGTGGCCGCGCAAGGCGCACCGGATTTATGAAACTTGATAGAATGAGAATTAGTTTCTTTGATTTTCCTTTTTCTTTTTTTACTTCTCCTTTCATGTTCTGACGAAGGGCAAAGTTTCGTTTCATTAGATCCTATTTTTTTGGATAGTTTCGGCAATCTAGTAGTCTTGCTCTAGTCTATTATTCCTTTATTGTTCCATTTAACTTCATAATTCTTTTGTCTGGTAGATAGTGATCATAACAAATCTTCATTTTGTGTTCATAGCACCATTTTTTAAAGAATATGCCATTACAATTTTGCAAGTTTGGAAATATACAGTTGTGCAAGTGAATGACATATTTCAAATTTTGTAAATTTGTAATGGCATGTATAAAATTAATCCTTTTTTAAAGAAAAATTATCCATTCATCCTCTGTCTAGCATACAAATTATGTAGCCTTTCGAATTGTGCTTGAGTGCATCTGCCAGATTTTGGCCGTGGCAATTTTAATCCAGTCGGTACTTGAACAGTTATGGGTAACCATTTGTCGCGCTTATGGGTTATGAAAATTGTGGTAATGTTGAATACTAGCTACTTTCCATATGCGTTGGTTTGATTGCTTGATTGATCCCTGTGTCACCATTATCCTTTTTCGTTACGGAGAATAGTGGTAGTCAGGTAGTATCTCTGCTTCCCTGCAGTTTCTGGTTCAGCTTGCATTTTTCTGATGACCTGTCTGATTATTAATTGGGATACCAGTCACCATGGCACTCTCTTTGGATTGAAGATATATATGGATTTGTAACAAAATTGTTTAAATTGCCATGACTCCAGTAGGCATGACTCGCAGTGTTGCTCAGTTTCGTATCCTCTATTTCACTTATCCTTCCCTGTAGTTTAAACATTTCAGTCCTATGCTTGTGGCCTGTGATTAATTAGATCCTGAAACCCCCACATATATGCTCAGTCCTATTTTAATTTGTAGTGGGAGTTTCTAATGTCTATACCATAAAAGAAACTAAATCCTGAAATCCCCATGTTATCCAACCTGCCATTCAGTGTTGCTGGTCACAGAGAATCTTGTGGTTGGTCTGGGTGAAAGGATCAAAGCAACTCATATATGCTCGTAATATCTTCTCTTTTCTTTATTTGGGCTCCTTTTGCATTCGATTGCTCAGTGATTAGCCTCTATCTATATCAGCAAAGATAACGGTTGAGAGTTCTTAATATCTATCATGCTGTGATTATCATTATTATTAGTTATCCAACAAGATTGTCACTTTTTTAATGTGTGGTTTTACGATAATGATACATGTCAAGTTGTCAACAGCTTATGACACTCTGCTTCTAGAGATTCATCCAAAGGAAAGCTGATGTACATATGTGCCTTGTTCAATTCCATTCTTTTTGCAGCATATTCAGCTAGAATATTGTATTTTTTCATGAATCTAAGTTCTCGATGGTCAATAATTTATTAATCGAGTCTGTCACTATCAGGAGGGTGTATTCAGCTGATCAGCTCCGTGTTATTGTTTATCAGCTTAATGGTCACTTCTGAGGTCTTTGATACACTATCTCTTCCGATGCATTTTCCAGGTATCAGTTATGAGTTATTTGGTTCATTATTTCTTCTAATGCATTTTTCTGGTACCAGATCTGAGTTACTTGGTGAACTATCTTTTTGGATGCATTTTTCTGTTATCAGTTCTGAGTTACTTGGTGCACTATCTCTTTGGATGCTTTTTTCAGCTCACGTTTTTGATGATTTTAAGGTGCAGAATGGCCCGAGTTTAACTGTCCTCTCGCAAGTGCTTCTGATTTGCGTGGAGGCAATATAAATACTCGGTAGATTATGTGTTATCATGGACTCTCTTTACTATTGTGAGATTGGAGTTAAGTAACAGCACAATATTTAGTTCATTTGACTGAGCACACTATCCTATCGATCATGGTGTAATCCCGCATCTCGACTTTGCCTACACTGAACTTTCAGAGTTTGGGGGTGCAGGATTGTCTAATCCCTCTCAAATGATTTAGTTGATTCACGTATCTGTTTAAACCATCGACAAGTATATATGGGTTGATTTTTTTTCGTGAGTAGGTTTTATACTCCAGTAGAAGAATAGAATGATTAACTGTGAAGTAATTTATAAAGATAACACAAGCCATCATGGATTTCTCTTTTCATGCTGTGGTTAGCTTCTCTGCTTCTTGTTATTCTGTTTTGTTTGTGCCGCTGGATTATTTCTCATTCCATGTTAATGCTACGTAGAAAAAGAACCATGCATATGTAAAGTCTGAACAATAGTTTCTTCTGCAACCCTAGTAAATCGAGACTATGTACGACTATATTTTGAATTTTGCTTTTCTCCTCCCATTTCCTCCTGCTGTGTATACATGGTTACAAAAAAAAAAAACTAATTTATGCACATAATATACTCGCTTTTCTTTAATTGGGCTCCTTTTGCATTCAATTGATAAGTGATTAGCCTCTATCTATATCTTTCATGATTTCATCTTAATTTTAATGCAACAGCAAAAATAATGGTTGAGAGCTCTTAATTGTATCGTGCTGTGATGTCATTATTATCGTTAGTTGTCAAACGTTATTGTTACCTTTTTGATATGTGGTTTGGATGCATGTCAAGGTGTCAGCATCTTATGGCTGCTCTGCTTCTAGAGATTCATGGCAGGGAAGGCTGATATACATATGTGCCTTTTTCAAGCTTATTCCTTTTTTTTCAGCATATTCAGCTAGAATATTGTATTGGTTTTTTCGTGAATCTCAAGTTCTTTGTGGTCAGTGATTTAGTAAATGAGTCAGTCACTATCAGGAAGGTATATTCAGCTGATCAGCTCCATGTTCCCGATTATCAGATGGGCTTAATGGTCAGTTCTGAGGTCCAGGTCTTTGATACACTATCTCTTCCGATGCATTTTTTTCAGTTATCTCTTCCGAGGTCTTTGGTACACTATTTCATCTGATGTTTTCAGTTTTCAGTTTTGATGATGCGCTATCTGTTTGGATGAATTTTTCTGGTATCAGTTCTGAGTTACTTGGGGCACTATCTCTTCGGCTGTGTTTTTTCAGTTCATGTTTGTCTTTCTGATGATGTTAAAGTGCAGAATGGTGCCGAGTTTAACTGTCCTCTCACAAGTGCTTCTGATTTGCGTGGAGGCAGGAGAAATGCTCGGTAGATTTTGTGTTGTCATGGACTTCGTCTCTTTACTACTGTGAGATGGGAGTTAAGTAACAGCACGATATTCAATCCATTTGACTATGCAGAAATCCTGTCGATCCTGCATGGTGAAATCCCGCATCTTGGATAATTTGCCTACACTGAACTTTCAGAGTTCGTGTTACAGGATCGAAAGCTGAGTAATCCCTCTCAAATGATTTAGTTGATTCACCACCTGCTTGAATTGTCAACAAGCATGTCAATATGGGGCTACCTTTTTTTTTCCCATGTAAATTTTGGGTTATATACTCTAGTACAAGAATGGAATAATTAACCCTGAAGTTAGAGCTGCAATCATGCAAATTTAGCCATCATAGATTTCTCCTTTTATGTTGTGTTTACTTGCTCTGTGCTTTAGGGCCTGTTTTGATCCACTATAGACAACTTGCTAGCTTATTTGCTAATACACATAGTTTATTAAACCTTTTATCCATCTTCCTTACAATTGCAGTTATTCTGCTTCTGCATATATTTTTTTTGAACACGCTTGTTTCTGAGCACCTCATTCTAGCCTATGTTCACACATTTGTTACTCTGCTACTAAATCTAAAACTCAATCCAAAATGCCATTTTATTTTGAATCAATATGACAAGAGTTAAAGTTCCTATTTTTGGTAGTTTCCATTAAACTGCACATGATTAATATTATTTAAAATATAGCTCAATCTGTACTAACCTAGCATTTATTCCCATCGCTTTACTCTTATTTTCTTCGTTATGTGCCGTTTCCTACTTGTGTGGCGAGTGCACTCTATTATGCACTCCTTGGAAGCTATTCGCATCTACCTTTGTGAAGCTCATGTCAAAGCCACACAAGCTGTTAATATGTACTCTCCCTATTTTTAAATTGTTGTCGCAATTGACTTTTAACATTGACTATTTATCTTATTAAAAAAATTGATAAATATCATGTATTTTATTAAAATTTATTTTATTATTAAAGTTATTTGAATCACAACTTACAATTTTATACATTTGAATTAATTGTTTCAATAAGACGAATGGTCATATTATGTACCCTACAAAACAAATCTATATGCTCCAAGGTAGCCATCCTGATAATGTGCACACTCCTTAGCATAACAGTAGATACATCTACTGTTCAGAATATTATAATACCATCATGATTGTAGTGCCAAATGCAGAACTAATATTACTGGTTTACTTCACTATGTTTCTCTTTTAAATACGTTTGTCTTTACATGTCTTACTTTATTCTATCTTATGCACAAAGTCTGTCAACTTTTATCCCGTGGCGGTGATGGCGCGCACAGTCCACTAGTGGCTATGAGAGCTGCGAATTGCCTGCAAGAATTCGCCACCAGTACTCCCACGTCTCTCTGTTCGTTGCCCACAACTACCAGGAAGGGAAGCAAAGGATTTTTGTTTTGAGATAAAAGGGAAGGGAAGGGATGAGAAGTTTTATGAGAAAAGAGAGAGGGAAGGGAAGGGAAGAGGCCCAAAGTGAAATGTGACACAGTAAGCGGGCTCTTTCGGACAAGTATCGGAGGCCCGAGGTTCAGTAGAGATACGCACAACCAAGGCCGAGTGGCTCCGCTCTCAAATGGATGGGCTGCTAGCATTAGGGCTCGTCCACATGGTTACCGACTAACCAGGGGGAGCCCGTCAGCTCAGCGCGCTGGTCGTGGAGGCCGCACAAAAGCCATCTAATAAAAAAAATGCACTGCTTCTAAATAGGACTTTCATAGAAAAGAATAACATATGAGACGTGTGATAATGTTATCTCTATGTCTTTGACTCTTCAGATAGATAGATAATATTAATCAAGTGGATAACTAGCCTACCGAACTCCAGCAATCACCGATACTCAACGGCTCCACGCCGATCGATGGACGACGCACAGACTGGCTATGGGTTCCTTCATGCACCAGGCACGCAAGCTGTCGACGGACAAGCAACAAGTCTCCGAGCTGACCGAGGGTGCCATGCAAGCAACACAATTGCAACACCTCCGGCCGAGCCTCCGCACGTGTAGGGCAGAAAGTGCAGGTGTTAGGGTTTGTCCGTGCGCGGACAACACCGCAGCTTTATCGCGTGGCACGGCCACAGCGCGAACCACCACCACCACGGCAGTGGCATGTACGTGTCCATGGTTTTTGCATCCTTTCCCTGGGATAGATGGATGCTTCCTCATGCACGGCTGGGGGACAAAAAAACGTACGATGATCTGATCACTAGTGCACAAACAACGTGTGTGCGATGCCGTTAATTGTCTAGATAGATCGATGCAATATTTAGCGTCTGTATTTTCCTTTAGATAGAACGCCCCCCCCCCCCCCCAAAAAAAATGAAATGAAAAGCAAGTTGACCGACTTTATTTTCCTTTTGTTTAACTGTGTGGTATTTTTTAAGGAAAAAAATCGACTTTATATTTTTCCCTTTTATCTAGGCAGATGTACACGTGTACCCGACACTATGCATCGTGTGGAAATGCAGCAACGCGAGGAGGTTTTTGTTGCCCTGGATGGAAAGTGCCGGCCCGCTTTACCACGGATAGACGCTCTCCATTACACAGGTTTCTTCAAACAGTCCAACTGCACGGAAGGAACCAATTTTTTTTTTTAACTTTCTAACTGAAACACTAGAAACGAACGGAGTATTAGGTAGGCTAATATATGATTGTAATCAACTCTTGTTTAATTATAAAAGCTCATAACCAGAACAACAGCATTATACAGAATCCACAATCTAGATAATAAAATTCATTCAGATAGGGTCCCTTCAGAAACGTGCAAGCCTACCACTGAAAATACACGCACAAATCCAATACGTATACTATTTAATTAGCAACTGATTGTCTTGGTGAATAAGTACGATAATGATCTTCCACCGTACATAATCATCTTAGCCAAATCACTCACCAATTGCCACCCTTTGAAATATGATGAGTATAGGGGTTGCCAAATGTGATCAAATATATTCACCATAAGATTTACTCACTGCAGACACTGATGAAAGCTGGGTGCGCACGGGTTAAATTTGGAAGGTGCATTTTGATTCTCTTGATAAGGACAACATACACGTCACTCTGGCCATGGCATGTATATCTTGTACCACACTGTGAGGCTATAAATAGCATCTATCCCTCCACTGAATTGCCATATCCCAGTGAGATATGGGCAACACCATAAGCACTCCAAAGTAAATGTTTCCTTATCCTTCTCCGGCCTCGCTAGTGTACTACTTCTGATTCTGATATATCGTTCGTGCCCCGCTGTTATCACTACACAATGGTAAAGATATCCTAGTTGGAGTTTCAAACTTGTAATTATTCGATCTTACTTCACTTATTTATTTTTGTACGTATATCCAAGAAACCCAGTCATCCTTTGGTTTTTTTATGTTGACATATATACTAGATCTATCTTTCACATATTACTGTGTTACATTTAAATTATGTATAGTAGGATAACTCCTTGTTTTAAATGCAGAAATTTCACTGGAATCACACAGGATTTTCACAGGAATCAGTTCAATTTCACAAGAAAAATAATGTATTTGGGAAAATTTCCAAACGGGGACTAAAGCTTCAATGCTGGTATGTTTTTTTTGACAACTTCAATGCTGGTATGTTAACCCAAGGAAATCCAGACAATTCGTGTAGCAAAAAGGAGGCATCATAAAACCAGTAGACATTGCCTAATTCAGTGGGACAGTTCATTTATACCCATTCTCTTTACACATCAGATTTATAGCAGACACCAATACCACGCATGTAAAACAAATTCTGGCTGTTTTTGACGAGGCATACTTATCTTGGACATACTACACACACTATCCTTGCGCTTAATCCCAACCTCATTAGCATAGGACAAGCCAATCCTACAATGCAAATAACACCTCAGAATGACATGGACTTCTACAGTCCCTCACTCAAAGTAAAGTAAATTTTCTTTTCTTTAATAGGAGAGGGCATGTCACTAGACATATCCATAGCAAAAAGCTGCAGCCCAAGTCCCAAATTACGAGTCCTACAACCTACAAATAGAGGCATTGCTGTGCCAATAAATCATGGGTAAATTCCTTATTAGCTATTAAAAAAACTTATAGTTCCTTATCAACCACTCAAAATTTTAAATTTCCTCATCAACTACTTAATGTTAACTTTCTTTCCTTATTCACCACTCCTGTACATTTGAGGACTTGAAAAAGACCTTTCTGCCCTTCTTTCAATTTTTTCTAAAATTTATCATTACTCATTTTAATGGATGGTGTTTGGTTTTGGGACGTCTAAATTTCACAAGGAAAAATTTTTACTTACAATTCAAATTCAAATTTGAATTTTAAAATTTAATCTAAACCATTTTATTTACTTTTAAGTTCGTGGGCCATAATGTAAATTTGTAAGATAAAATTGATTCCTTTAATATTCACTAAATAGGTAATAAGAAAACTTAGTAAAAAAAATGATTGAGGGGCAAACCAGTCTTTTTCAAGCCTCTAAATGTATAATAGTGGTGAATAAAGAAAGAAAGTTAATATTAGTGATTGATAAGAAAATTTAAAATTTTGAGTGACTAATAAAGAATGAAAAGTTTTTTCGATCGCTAATAAGGAATTGACCCATATAAATCATCATCCACTACATCACAATTTGATCTCCACAATTACAATCTAATATTGTGATCCAGAGTTGTGTAGTATAGCGTTGTACTGACACTGTGTGTGTTGGTGTAAGGTGGGTAGGAGAGAGTTTGGTGGGTCGATGGCCTTGGTGTTGGCTACAGCTAGTGCATTTGGATGACAGTCGATGCCGGTGCAGAACGGCAGAGTGATCCCATTGAGTGACCCTGTCGTGTGGAGCTTGTCACCGCACGAGGGGCACCAGCTGTGGGCGCATATGTCGGACGCGTTTTGGGTGTATGTCTACAAGGTGCAGTGGTGCCCGAACCGGTGAGCCATGACTGGGCGTTGTGCCCGTACGTGCACATGGGTGAGCGTGCACGCCGCCCTGACCTTCGCAGCCACTCATACCTGCCCGTGCCCTGCCTGGAGTACTGTGCATCGTATCAGTACAACATGCTGATCGGCTCCAGCATGCCGCCCACCTGTCTTCGCGGCCTCACCTGCCGCTACACGCACGGCGTCTTCGAGCAGTGGCTGCACCCACAGCGGTTCCGCACCAGCATGTGCAACGCCAGGGAGTCATGCCCGCGCAAGATCTGTTTCTTCGGCGCACTACCCCACGCAGCGCTGCCGCGAGGATGCCATGGGGCTGTTCCCCCACATGCTGCTGATCATGCTGCCTCTGCCACCTCACGTCCAGTACTACCTGCGTGCACCACAGCACCCGCATCATCGTCACGCCAGCACCCTCCCTCTCGAGTCTTCGCGCTCGTCTCTTCACTTCCTTGACCTAATATGGTGATGCAGACTAGGTACGGCGAACAACTTCCCTTGTACGGCGGGAATGAAGACATTCCGCCATCCTCCTCCACGACAGCAGCCAATCTTGCTGTGCCGGCTAATAGATCCATTTCCATTGGCAGAAGCAACAGTAGCCATCTCGCTGATGATGACTCTAATGAGGATAGCCCCAACTTTGATCTCATCATGACCATGCTGGACAGGCTGATGTTGGACTAGCTAGCCTGGAGAAATTGAGTAAGGTAAAAAATTAGTTACCACAAGGAAGAGGAAGAAGAGTTTTAATTCTGATGCACTCGCTAGTTGTGTTACATTACTTGTATGCTTTACATGTGACACAATGCCTTGGCTTCCATGCGTGCAGGTGGATGGATCAGTGCCGCAACAGGTGGAGGTACCAAGCATGCGTCACTGCCTCAATGCCCGTGCGCCATACATATATCGTTACCGCCATCTAGTTTATAATAATTTCTGCGTATCATATATTTCTATTTTTGAATATTTTTTGATAACTTTGTATATTGGAAGGTGGCATGATGAACCTAATCATACATCAGGTTAATGTATTGTAAGTGATGTGAGTGTGTGCCTCTTTTTAACAAGGAAAAAACTACGGTCGTGTAAGATCAATAACTTGTGAATTAAGTATTGTAAAAAATGATCTCTTCGGTCCTTAGTTATGTGCCATGCAATTGATGATGGCAACTTAATAATTTTCATACTGTGGTTCGTAACGGCTACTCCCATGTACATGATGACGCGGATGGCAACCAATTTTTTCATATAAAGTTTTAATTCATTTCCTATGGAGCACATCCACAACACGAAGAGATGGTTGATGGGGTACCTCATGCTACCACAAATTGGAATTTTCGTGAGTGCTCAAAACAATCACAAAAATAGAAAATACCTTTTTTGTGGCTCTTGTTTCCCTTGCCGTCATTGCCACAATGATAATCAGCAAGGCTTGCCGTTGCTTCGAATATGCTTTGTAAAAGAGACCTTTTAAGGTAGATCAACTCCTATTGTTTCATTTTCTAAAAGGTAACACACGAAATAGATCTAAGCCGTCCATTTTTGTAAGAGCTAAAATTACATTACTCTAAAAAATTGACGCATGCTTAAGTTTCCAAAAAAATAGATATGAGACATTTATTTTTGTAAAGAGCTAACATTATGCATGCATAAGTTTCTAAAAATATAGTATTACTTTTTAAAATGGATATTATAGTAATTAAAAATTATTAAAGAGCTTTTACCTTTTAGAACGTAAAAAAACACTTTATTCTTTGGATTCGTGTATATGAACGGTACACGTTCGTTTGGATCTTTTTCTTGTAAAAATAATGCTCTGAATATGCAAGGGCCACTGGGCTGCTTTGTTTCCTTAGGCTTCGGGCTCAGCTGTGGAGAGCAAAGCTGAAGAGCCCAGAACATCGCAAGAGTGGCAAAGAGGAGTTTGTTTTTTCCTTCAACCATGTCTGTTTGTCTCTACGAAGCTGTGATACGACTGTGAGTTGGTATGCGACAGCACGTGCTAGCTGTGCGACGATGACTCCTTTTGAATTCTTTACCTGGAAAGGAAAGTCCAAAAAGATTAGACTGGTGTACATAAGCTAGAATGACTTCCAGTTCCAGGGTTTTGTGTGCAACGTAGTCCCTCCATTTTAAACATCATATTTAATTGTTTATCTTATTCACATAATTTATATAATTATAAAACAAATAAATCATTCTTAAAGTACTTTTAATAAAAATAAAAAATAAAAAAAAATAATAATATTTTTATAATTTTTAATAAGATGAATGATAAAATATGATTTTTAAAAATTTAAAATGACACTTATTTTGAAACAGATGAAATATTTAACATCGCATGTCATGTCTTTTGAAACAGATAGAATATTTAAGATCGCCGTACCATGTCATGTCAATTTTTCAGGTTTAGAAGGGGGTGTGGTGAGGGACAAGCACGAACCACGCTGCTATCATGCTGCCGCATTGCTATTGCCGCCGTGGATGGTCTTGACATTCTTTCCTTTGCCCACTCGAACACGCCATGAATCATGCCATTCGTGCTCAGGGCCGTGCCTCATGCCAATACCTTATTTCAGAAGGAAAAATATGTTTCTTTTTTTACTATATATCATGATAAGTACACCTACCGTTCATAATATTATAATATCATGTCTTCTGTACTGCCAAATGCAGTACTAATATTCCTGATCTACTTCACTATGTTTATCTTCTACATATGTTTGTATTTATGTTTCATACTTTGTTCTATGTATCTTATGATCAATGTATGTCGCCTTTTATACCTTGGCTAGCGCGCGCATTCCACTATTGGCTATGAGAGCCGAGAATTTCCTGCAAGGATTCACCACCCGTGAGCCCACATCACTTTGTTTGTCGTCCACCACTCCAGTAAGGGAAGGGATTTTTTTTTTTTTTTTTGATATGAAAGGGAAGGGAAGGGATGGGAATTTTTCTGAGAGAAGAAAAGAGACGACAAGGGAAGGGACTCAAAGAGAAATATAGCACAGAAGGCGGGCTCTCTCGGACAAGAAATGGAGGCCTGAGGCCCAGTAGAGATACGCACGACCAAGCCCAGGTGGCCCCGCTCCTAAATGGATGGGCTGCTAACATTGGGGGCTCTTCGATCCACACAGTTACCGACTGAACGGAAGATGCCCAGTTAGCCCTACATGCTGCTCGTGGAGGCTGCACCAAAGCGATCTAATAAAAAAAATGCACGGCTCCTCCACAGGACCTCCAAAGAAATGGAAAACTCCAACATAGGAGATGTGTGACAATGCCGTCAACTCTATCATCTCTATTTCTATGTCTCTCAGTCTTCACATAGATAGATTATACTAATCAAGCGAATGACTAGGCCTATTGAACTCTAGTATCACAAACACTCCATGGCTCCACCCTAATGGACGGTGCACAGACAAGCCATCAGTCCATTCATGTACCAGGCACGCATGCGGTCGACCCTGTCGACACTCCATGGCTACATGCTGACGGACAGTGCACAAACCGGCCATCGGTCCACTCGTGCACCAGGGGCACGCACACCGTCGATTTTACAACAACAAGCCTCTGGGCAGACCGGGGGTGCCAGGCAAGCAACGCAACACCAACGTCTCCCAGGCGTGGAAGGCAACAGGTGCTGCTGCTGAGGCTTGTCAAAGCCGTGGCTTTCTGGCGTAGCACGGCTGTGGTGCGCATCGGCGCCGTGTAGGGAGAAGAAGCTGACGGGTGGGGCCTCGTCCGCATCCTCCGCGCTCGCCACCGCCACACCTGTCGCGCACACACCTCCATGCCAAGCGCGTGTAAGCCCGACAGCCTTTTGCATCCTTTGCCTAGGATGCATGGATGCTTCCTCATGCATGGTTGGCTGAACACAAACACTCAGGAAGCTAGTCTATAGAAAAGATAAGCTTAGCATTTTATTTTACAGAAAATAAAGAAATTAATTAGTTTGCTTGCACTACACTACATGTACGATGGTCTGATCACCAGTGCTCATACAACGTGCATGCACCGCCATTAATTGAGTGTATACGTACATAAAGATAGATCGAACGGCTTTATTTCTCTTTAGCTAGACCCCAGAAAACGAAGAGAAGAGTTAGTCAACTGACTTTATTTTCCTTTTGTTTAGCTGTGCAGACAGTACATCTGTGTATGGGGCACTATGCTTTGGGTGGAGATGCAGCAACCCGAGGAGATTTTTGTTGCCCCGGATGGAAAGTGCCTGCCCGCTTTACCATAGACACTCTCCAGCACACATGTTTCTTCAATACTCCAAATGCATGCAAGGAACCGAACTTTTTAGTACTATCTAACTGAAACAGTAAAAAATGGAGGGAGTATTAGGTAGGCTACTATATGATTGTAATCAACTCTCATTTAGTTATCAATCACAAAAACTAAAAGCTCATAACCAGGACAACAATATTATACGAATCCACAATCAAGATGATAAAATTCATTCAGGGACCGACCAACGTACAAGCCCGACACTGAAATATACATCACAAATCCAATATGTATAATATTTAATTGGCAACTTATCATCTTGTTGAATAAGT
Organism: Zoysia pacifica; assembly: GCA_001602315.1. Taxonomy (NCBI): domain Eukaryota; kingdom Viridiplantae; phylum Streptophyta; class Magnoliopsida; order Poales; family Poaceae; genus Zoysia; species Zoysia pacifica. Next base: position 30,669 of record BCLH01001377.1, read on the forward strand.
ACGATAATGATCTTGCACAGTATATAATCTTCTTAGCCAAAACAGTCACCAATTGCCACTCTTTGAAATACAATGAGTATAAGGGTTGCCAAATTTGATCAAATATATTCACCATACGATTCACTCACTACCTACACTGAGGAAAAGTTGGACGCGCATGGGATAAATTTGGAAGGCGCATTTTGGTTCTCTCGGCAACAACAACATACACGTCACTATGGCCGTGGCGTGTATTTCTTGTTCCCCACCATGCGGCTATAAATAGCATCTCACTACTTAAAAAAAAGGTTTATTCTGACACCCCTCCACTCAAAGTGCAAGCGGTTCAAAATTATCAACCGCCTGTACTGAGTGTGAGGTGGGCCCAAAGAAGAGAACAAGTTAGTGAAGATGGATTTCCTAAGCAACTGCCTGCACAAAAAAGTTTATTAGTGCAAGCGGACTTCTTAAAATAGCCGTCTGCACAAATATGATTTCTGTTGGCAGAAAGTTAGATGGGCCACCTATAGTAGGAGTCGGCCCAACTAAAAAAATGGCCCAAATAGCATAAGATGACTACTATAAAAACATCCCTAACCCTACCTGAACCCCCCGCTCCTTCTCTCCAACTCTCTCAGCCGCCACTCTCCTCTACCCATGCCAAGAGCCTCTCAGATCTATGCCTCCTCTCCTCTCGCCTCTCAGATCTATGCCGCCCTCCTCTCAAATGCGTGCTGCTGGTGGGGGTCGGCGAGGAAGCGTGCTGCAAGGGGCTGAGACGGTGATGTCACTCCTCTGCACGGGTGCTATTGCGATGGCCAGCTTCGGAGCGGCCGCGGGTGCGCCGGCCATCCCGGGCTCGGGCAATGGGGCCAGCTCGGGCGCGGGATCAGGG
>BCLH01001377.1:39664-66167 GCA_001602315.1 Zoysia pacifica
ATGAACGGCGCGGCGTAAGAGGTGGAAAAGAGTTAGGGTTAAGTGGCGCATCGGCCGGGCGATGCCCCTTTTATTTCTCGCACGATGGGCCAGATGGCCGAAAGGAGATGGACCGAAAAAAAAATAAAAACTGAAAGCGGCTGGGCCGCAACAGCGTGCAACACTATGGCGCAGCTGGGCCGCGCGCGCACATCACTATTCACAGTGAGCTAAAAGAATAATTGGGCCCAATTTTAAGGATTTTTCCAATTTTTCAATTTCAGTAGCATTTTGATAATTGATTATTTGGCAATTTTGCTTAATGAAACCTGTCAAAAATTGAACCAACGGGGTATTTTTGACAAAATAGAAAAATAAAATAAATGCTTCTGAAATTAAAGAAATTTTATTTTTCGCTGCATATTTAAAGAATATTATTTTCATTATTAAATTCGAACCAACGGGAGAATTTAATTTTGGAAAATAGTAATAAATTTCAGATAATTATGATATTGTTATTTTCTGACCAACGTTGATGATAACAATATTATAATTTTGTTATTGATATTTTTATGCATTATTTCTATTTCTGCCCAACGGTGATGTAGATTTAATGTATAAGACAAAATTTTGTGTCATATTTTTTACCAACGTTGAAAATAAGGCATATAATTTTACTGTTATTATGTTCTCACTTTGTTTGATTTATTTACAGGCGGATAGAACTTAATATATTGTATCAAAGAGATCCCCACTCTCAAAGGTGACAACTATGAAGAGTGAAAAAAAAGATAGATCGGCTGTGGATGGGTCATCACCACAGCATGTCCCATTGAGCCTGAAGAGCCAGTGAGAAAAGAAAATGAGGCTGATGCTACTTGGCAGACTAGATAGAGAGATTATGCTCATTTAAAGATGTTTATGACTTGAGCATAGAAAATAGATCATATGCAACAAAAAGTGTATAGCTGTGATAAAAAACACGATTGAGCCTGCAATTGTAGGCTCAATCTCAGAGTGTGACACTGTCACAGAGTACCTTGAAAGAATAAAGAGTCAGTTTACTGGCTCTTTAAAGACATATGCTACACAAATAATTAAGCAGCTTGTGACAGAAAGGTACTCTAGTGGTAACGGTGGCATAAAAGAGCACATACTAAAGATGAGCAATATGGCATCCAAGCTCAAACCAATGGATCTAAGTCTTAAAGATGAGCTCTTTATCCATCTAATTTTTGCTTCTTTGTCAAAAGAGTTTGACACCTTTGTTGTCAACTACAATATGCAACCCGAGACATAGGACTTAGAAAAGTGAATAGATATGTGTGTACAAGAGGAGGACAGAATTAAAACTTCACATAGTGGTTCTATCAACTATATGAAGAATAACAAAAAAAAAGAATTACAACAGTCACTCCTCAAAGAACAAAGAAAAAGCCCCTATCCATCAACCTCAACAGAACAAACCAGTGTCTTCACTGCAAGAAGACAGGACATTACAAGAAGGATTGTCCCTCCTACTTAAAGATGATCATGGTAAAGAAAGGTGAGAATATTATTACTTTTATAAACAAATCTTTATATATGCAATATTCAAAATTCACTTGGTGGATTGACTCTGAAGCAACTGTTCATGTTGCTAATTCATTGTAGAGATTCTGTTCGACGAGGACTACGCAAAGAAGAGAAAGATGCATTAAAGTTGCAAATGGAGTCCAAGCTAAAGTTGAAGCCGTTGGCAATCTTTCATTAAAACTAGCTGATGGCTTTACTCTTTTACTTAAAGATGTTCTTTATGTTCCCTCTTTACAGAAAAATTTAATTAGTGTGTCGTGTTTGGACAATGATGGTTATGATTATCATTTTGAAAATGGCAAGTGTGAAATAATGTTTAATAAAGAATGTGTTGGTCTTGCTATCTTACGAAATGAGCTTTATTTGTTATCACTATGTGATGATGTGAATGTCGTATGCGATAATAGGAATGTTGCGTGCGAGAAAGTAAACGAATCCTCGTCCACCAATGTAAACAGAAAACAAAAAAGAACTCTAGATGCGTCGTCGAAATTATGGCACTGTCGTTCAGACCATATATCGAGGGGGAGAATAGAAAGACTAGTTAAGAATGATATTCTTCCTCCACTAAAGTTCTTAGACTTAGAACAATGCAGAGAATGCATCAAAGGAAAATATGTAAAGAAAATTAAGAAAGATAAAAAAAAGCACAGGAGTTCTATAAATTATTCACATAGATATTTGTGATCCTTTTTCTGTGAAGAGTATAGATAGTTATGACTCATAACATTCACGAATGATTACTCTCGCTATGGATATATTTATCTAATAAAAAAAAAATAAAGCCTTAGATAAATTTAAGATATTTAAGGCGGAAGTTGAAAACCAACACGATTTAAAGATTAAGATAGTCTGATCTGATCGTGGGGGAGTACTACGGTCGGCATACCCCGTATGGACAAGTTCCTGGACCTTTTGCAAGGTTTCTACAGAAAAATAGAATAGTAACTCAGTATTCTACACCGAGCGAACCTCAGCAAAATAGAGTAGCTGAAAGGCATAACCGTACCCTGATGGATATGGTGCGAAGCATGATAAGCTATTCCACACTGCCATTGAGTTTGTGGATGGAGGCGTTAAAAACCGCCATCCATATTCTCAACAGAGTACAAGTAAGTCGGTACCCAAAACACCATACGAATTGTAGACAAAAAAAGTTCTCTCATTAATCCACTTACGTGTGTAGAGGAGCTCAGCTGAGGCTAAAGTATTTAATCCAAACATTGGAAAACTAGATCCTAAAACAGTAAGTTGTCATTTTATTGGCTATCCTGAAAAGTCAAAAGGTTATTATTTCTACTGTTCAGACAGATACACAAAGTTTATAGAAACGAGACACGCTGTCTTCTTAGAGGATGAGTTGATAAAGGGGAGCGTAGTAGTTCGAGAGATTGATCTTAAAGAGAAATGGACATACGTGCCTACTCCGATGATTCAAGAGCCATTCTTCTTACTATCAGCTGTCGCTGCACCGACAGTGTAAGACACTGTAGTACCAGCACTTGTTATTGTTTCTCCTGTGGCAATAATAAATGAGAATGAGAAACCTGTTTCTCAGGATCCTATAGAACCCGTTGCCACAGATGAGAGAGAGCAACAACAGCCTCCAACAGAAAATATGCAAAATCAAGAGGCCTCAAAAAGGTCTCAAAGAGTAAGAAGATCAGCTATTTCTGATAATTATCAGATTTATCAAACAGAGGAATTTCAAATGGAGGATGATCCCACCTCATTTGAAGAAGCTATGAGAAGTGAAAGCTCTTCAAAATGGCTTGAGGCTATGGAAGAAGAAATGAAGTCTATAAAGCCTAATAAAGTCTATGACTTGAAAGTAATTCCTAAAACAACCAAAACAGTAGGCTATAAATGGGTCTACAAGACAAAACTGGACTCTCAAAGAAATGTAGAAAGATATAAAGCACGACTCGTGGCAAAAGGCTTTACGCAAAAAGAAGGGATTGATTACAATGAGACTTTTTCTCCAGTCTCGTATAAAGATTCCTTTAGAATCATAATGACACTAGTGGCTCATTATGATTTAGAGTTACATCAAATAGATGTAAAGACTTCATTTCTCAATGAGGATTTTGAAAAAAATATTTACATGGCACAACCGAAAAGTTGTCGTGGAAGGAAATGAAAGAATGAGATGATGTTTAAAGAAATTGATTTATGGGTTAAAGCAAGCTTTAAGACAGTGGTACTTGAAATTTGATAGTACTATAATGATAATTTGGGTTTAAAGAAAATATAGAGGACAACTGTGTTTACTCAAAGTTTAAAGATGGAAAATTTATCTTCTTAATTCTGTATGTGGATGATATACTACTTGCTAGTAGTGACGTCAGTCTGCTACTGGAGACCAAGAAGATTTTGTCTTCAAACTTTGATATAAAAGATTTTGGTGAAGCTTCGTTCATTCTAAGAATCAAAATTCACCGAGATAGAAACAAAGGGGTATTGGAACTGTCAAAAAAAACATATATAGAAAAAGTTTTAAAGAAATATAGTAAGCATAAATATAGTCTATTATCTGCACCTATAGTTAAGGGCGACAGATATGGAGATTTTCAATGCCCCAGGAACCAATATTAGATCGATCAAATAAAATCGGTTTCATATGCTTCAGCTGTCAGAAGATTATAGTATGCTCAAGTGTGTACACATCTTGACTTGGCATTTGTTACCGGGTTACTTGACAGATTTCAGAGCAATCTTGAAATAGAACATTGGAAATTGATAAAGAAAGTCTTGCGCTTTTTGCAAGGAACAAAAGGCCTCATAATGACATACAGAAAATTAGATTCACTCCATATAGTGAGGTATACAGATTTTGATTATGCGAGAGATGATAAAAAGTCTACATCCGGATATGTGTTTACTCTCGGTGGAAGAGCTATTTTGTGGAAAAGCTCAAAGCAAACCGTCCCTACATCGTTCACAATGTATGTCGAGTTTGTAGCATGTTATGAGGCTACGAGGCAGGTAAACTGACTTAAGAAGTTCATACCTGGTTTAAAAGTGGTTGACAACATCTATAAACCACTTAAGTTGTACTGCGATAATGAACCCGCAGTAATGTATGCACACAACAATAAGTCAAGTGGTGCTGTCAAACACATGGATATAAAGTATTATGTTGTGAAAGATAAAGTTCGGGATCAAATAATAAGTCTTGAGCATATAAGTACCGCAAAGATGTTAGCGGATCCGCTTACTAAATACTTACCACCCAAAGTATTCATTGAACATGTTGCCGGCATGGGTTTAAGAGAAAGTATGTGATTCCTGAACTAAAAAATGCCTCAAAAGTGTAGTAACTATTTTAGAACAGAAAAGTGTATTGTAGCTGTTAAATCTATCGGTGATTGACCGTGACGATGAAACAATTATATGCATTAATCTATAATAGAATGAGTAAAGTTAAAAGTATTTAAAAGTAAAAATATAAGGTGAGATCAAGGGGGAGAATGTTAAAAAGTGATCTTCACCATTTAGAACCAACGGTTTAATGGGCCCTTGACACGCGTCCTGATGAGGAGCGCCCAGCTTAATATGACTGGTGGGTCTCTGTCGTTAGCGTCACAATAAATAGAGGTATAGACCGACCGGTACTCACACCTAAGTTAGTCCGTACCGCCACACCCCATCGACAAATCTTAAACCCGATCTACGAGGGGGCGCTATGCCGACAGAAAGCTCCACCACCACAACAACCACTGTCACCGAGAGATCGACGACGTCGCCGCGGCTTCCACGCCTCTGCCCTCGTCACCGACCGATGCTGCCCTAGCGCAGAAGAATCGCATCGACAAGAGGCAGATGGCTACCTCATCTTTTTCGACTCCAGCGATCGGATCCACGGGATCGAAAGGTATAAATACTAAAACATGCATCAATCCCGTACTCGAAACCCCAGTCTCTCCGATCTTGCTCGTAGATGATCCACAAAAGAAACTAAACATGCACTTCGCTACACTACACGTACGATGATCTGATTACCAGTGCACGTACAATGTGTATCCGACGCTGTTGACTGTGTGTAGGAATGTACATTTAGATAGATCGATGCAGCATTTATTGGCTTTATATTCCTTTAGATAGACCTCAAAAAAAAAGCAAGTCGACCTACTTTATTTTCCTTTTGTTTAACAGGAAAGGAATTCGACTTTATATTTTCCCTTTATCTAGGTAGATGTACATGTGTAGTGACACTGTGCATTATGACTAGATGCAGCAATGCGTTGATGTTTCTGTCGCCCTGGATGGAAAGTACCTGCACGCTTTAACATGGAGAGGCGCTCTTCAGCACACAAGTTTCTTAAAACACTCCAAATACACGCAAGGAACCAAAAATTTGTTTTACGTACTTTCTAACTGAAACAGTAAAAATGGAGGGAGTATTAGGTAGGCTACTATATGATTGTAATCATCTCCCATTTAATTATCAATCACACAAAATAAAAACTCATAATCAGGATAACAGTATTATACAGAATTCACAATTTAAATGATAAAATTCGTTCAGACAGGGACCCTCCAGAAATGCCTAAGTCCGACACTAAAAATATACATCATAAATCCAATAAAGTATAATATTTAATTAGCAACTGGTTGTCTTCGTGAATAATACAATAATAATCTTCCACGGTACATAATCATCATAGCCAAAACACTCTCCAATTGCACTCTTTGAAATATGATAAGGATTACCAAATGTGATCAAATATATTCACCATAAGATTCACTCACTATGGACACTAAGGAAAGCGGGACGCGCACGGGATAAATTTTGAATATGCATTTTGGTTCTCTCGTTAACGACAACATACACATCACTATGCCCATGGCATGTATATCTTGTACCCCGCCGTGGGGCTATAAATAACAGCATTGATCCCTCTGCTGAATTACCATATCCCGGTGAGACCATAAGTACTCCAAAGTAAATGTTGCCATATCCTTCTCCAGCCTCGCTCGTGTTCTCCCTCCAATTCCGATGTATCATTCATGTCCAGCTATTATTGCTACACAATGACAAAGATATCCTAGTCGGAGTTTCAAACCTGTAATTCTTCGATCTTACTTCTCTTATTTATTCCTGTCTAGAATATCCAAGAAGCCCAGGGGTCCTTTGGATTTTTTTTTTGTTGACATATTGCTAGATCTATCTTTCTCCTATTAAATCAGCTGCAAGATTAATAAGCTATATCTATGATTACCATGTTACATTCAGATTTTGTATAGTAAAATGACCCCAGGTTCAAAATGTAGGAATTTCAATGGAATCACACAGGATTTTCATAGAAATCCGTTCAATTTCACAGGGAAAAATACAGTATTTGGGAAAAATTCCAAACGAGGGATAAATCAGCAATCTGGTATGTTTTATTTTATTTTTTGACAACATCAATGCTGGTATGTTAACCCAGTGAAACTCAACAGTTCATATCTCACACAGGGGCATGATAAGACCAGTAGACATTGCCCAATTCAATGGTACAGTTTGTTTGTACCCATGCTCTTTACACATCGGATTAACAAAAGGCACCAATACCACGTATATCAAACAAATTCTGACTATTCTGACTGTTTTTTGATGAGGCATCTTGGACACAGTACACACACCATCTGTGCACTTAATCCCAACGGCCTTAGCATAGGACAAACTAATCCTAATTGCAAACACCTCAGAATGATATTGATTTGTACAGTCCCTCAGTCATGGCAAAGTAAATCTGCCTTTTCCTGATAGGAGAGGGCATGTCACTAGACATATCCACAGAAAAATGATGCAGCCCATTTCCTAAACTGCCGAGCCCTGCACACTATAGATACAGGCATGGTTGTGCCTACAAATCATCATCCACTACAATTACAATTACAATCTAACACTATGATCTCCAGTAGCTGTGTAGTGTAGCGTCCTACCGACAGTGTAAGTGTTGCCAAAAGGTGGGTAGGAGAGAGCTTGGTGGTTCGATGGCCATAGCCTTAGCTACAACTGGTACCTTTGGATGGCAGCCGATGCTAGTGCACAACGGCGGTGTGGTCCCACAGAGTGACCTCGTCGTGTGGAGCTCAGGTCCACACGAGGGGCACCAGCTGTGGGCGCACATGTCGTACTCATTCTAGGTGTATGTGTACAAGGTGCCGCGTTGCCTGACACCAACGAGCCACTAGTGGAGCTGTGCTCGTACGCACATAAGGGTGAGCACGCACGCCGCCGTGAACTGCACAGCCACCCATACCTGCCCGTGGCCTGCCCGGAATACCGCATGTTGTATGCTGATCGGCTCCGACGCGGTGTCCACTTGCCTGCATGGCCTCACCTGCCGCTACATGCACGGCATCTTCGAGCAGTGGCGGCACCCGCCACTACAAGAAAACTGGCATGCAGAGGCATTTAGCTATAGACATTATCTAATTTGTCTTTATATATGTTATAAAGCATATTTTTGTGACACTTTAAAATATATCTCTTGAAAAAAGTGACTTTATGAACAATTGAGTCAAACTTTGTGGCATTCATAGAGGTTTCACATATAATGAATGTAGAGGTTCTTTTTTTTTGATAAATTAAAAATAATTATATTTTGTAGAGACATTATTAGATGCATCTTATGCATACATAGAGACACTATTTTAGTAGAGACATTATTAGAGGCATCTTGTGCATACTTAGAGACACTATTTTAGTAATTTTCTGATAACTAATAGGAATAATACTTCAAACATAAACACATTCTGATGTGTGATCGAGTTGTCCAGCAAAGCTCAATAAGTTATTCTCTATGAGGTCTTAGAGTTCAATGATTCACATGCACTATTTTTTCATAATCTAAAATGTCTCTATGTTCGTAGAGGCTGAACAATATGCCTTAAAATAATTCATGTAATTTGGTAGAGTTGATTCACTAAAACGTCACTATGTTTTTTTAAGACAATGTACGAGAAGACACTTTTGAGGCATTTTTTTAAAGTGCCGCTATGATTGTTTAGAGACAATATAATAATGCCTCTATATATAAAAAAAGTGCATCTACAAGCTAATCCTCTTGTAGTGCGCAGCGGTTCTGCACCACATGTCTGACGTCGGGAGTCGTGCCCACGGAAGATCTGCTTCTTCGCGCACTAGCCCACGCAGCGCCGCCGCGAGGACACCATGGTGCCATTCCTAGATGTGCCGCTGATCATGCCATCTTTGGTCCAGTACCACCCATGCGAGCCAGATTGCCCGCGTCCACGTCAACACTAGCACCCTCCCTTCCATGTCGTCGCGCCAGTCTCTTCACTTCCTCGACCTAATATGGTGATGCAAACCAGACCCCGCGAACAACTTCCCTTGTATGGCGGGGATGAAGGCGCCTCATCATCCTCCTCCAGGGCATCTACCACTCTTGCCATGCCAGGTAACAGTTCCATTTAGGTTGCCACCAGCAATAGTAGCTATCCCAAAGCTAACAACTTCGATGAGGACAACCTCAATTTCGATCTCATCGTGGCCATGCTGGATAGGCTGACGTTCGATAGCTAGCTTGGAGACATGAGTAAGGTAAGAATTACTTACCGCAAAGAAGAAGAAGAGTTTTAATTCTGATGCACTAGCTAGTGGTGTTAGATTACTTGCATGCTTTACATGTGGCACAATGCATGGCTTCCATGCATGCAGGTGGATATGGATCAGCACCACGATAGGTAGAGGTGCCCAGCAAGCGTCACTGCCTCAATACATGTGCTTCATACATACATCATTACCGCCATCAAGTTTACAATAATTTTTGTATATTATATATTTTATTTTCTAATAATCTTCAATCGTATGGTATATTGTAAGATGTGTATCCATGCATGATGAGCCTAATCATCCATTGGGTTAATGTATTGTAAGTGGTGTGAGTGTGTGCCTCTTTGTCACAAGAAAAAAAAATTGGTTGTGTAAGATAAATAAACTTGTGAATTAAGTGTTGTAAAACATGGTCTCTTCTATCATTAATTATGTGCCATGCAACTTATGATCGCAACTTAATAATTTTCGCACTGCAGTTCGTGGCAGCTACTCTCATGTACATGATGATGCTGATGGCAACCATTTTTTCATATGAAGTTTTAATACATTTCTTATAGAGTTGATCCACAACACAAACAGATGGCTGAGGTACCTCAGGGATCTTTGCCACTGGGCCATTATGTATTCCATGGGCTTCGGGCCCGATGGAGTATGTGATATCACGTGCTAGCTATAGAGTCGTGGACACACTTCCAATTTCAAGTCATGTGTGCAACATACTCCCTCTATCTTAAACATTATATTTCATTATTTATAGTATTCAAATATAGAAACAAATAAATCATTTTTAAAGTATTTTTAATAATAATAATAAAATCAAATAATATTTTTAGAATTTTTTTTAAAAGGTGAATAATAAAATATGAGTTCTAAAAATTACAAAACGAACTTATTTTGAGACAGAGAAAGTATTTTAGAACATGATTTCAATTTTTCAGGTTTAAAGGGGGAGGGGGGTGAGGAATAAGCACGAACCACGTTGCTGTCACGCTGCCGTTGCTCCAGCCGCCGTGGATCATGCTTCCCTGTGCCGACTCAAACATTCCATGAATCGTGCCATTCGTACTCAAGGCCGTGCCTCATCCCATACTTTATTTTGTTTGTCCCATATGCATGGCGACCTCTTCCATTAATCCAAACTGTCACTAGTGTCACGCGTTCACATGAAAAGGAAATTATATGTACATGATCTCCTTCGTTGGGCTTAATTTTGTTTCACGGAAACAATATCCATATCTAACAAATAAATTTTATATCAAAATTACATAGAGCTTTGGAACATAAAATTTCTGTAGAAATTACATAGAAATTTTATAAGAATAAATTTAACTTTATACTTCCTTTATTCAATTTTATTTGTCATTGTAGCATTTAAAATTGTTCACAAATACTATTTATTTTTACTTCTCAATAATTTCCTCTATCCCTGATGCACTTTTTTCTCTTTCAACACATATTTCTCATTTTTAATATATTTTTTCTTTTTCCAATACAAATTCTTGTTTCTCAATACTTTTTATTCATTCCCACACATAAAGGTACAATGAAAGATTGTGCCCCTTTAAGGACTCCTTTTGGATTAAAGTTTTTTCTGCAAAATTGAATTGATTCTTATAAAATTTTTACGTAATTTTCGTAAAAATCTTACATTTCAAAGAAGCTCTAAAACATACTCCCTCCGTCCCCAATTACATCATACTAGACTTCACAAGTTTTTCAGTTTTTCTTGTCATCCTCACTTTATAATACACATTTCTCTATTCTCAATACATCCTCATCTTTATTTTTCTCTTACTCGTTTTCAACCATCTCATCTTTTATATTATCCTTTTATATTATCCTTAATCCCCCATGTTCACACTAAAATGACATCTAAATAGAGACGAAGGGCGTAAGAATTTTATAAGAACATTACAGAAATTTCATAAAAATTAGTATAATCTTACAAAAAACATAGGATTTAGCATTAAAGGAGTACTCCCTCTGTTTTTTAATTGATATCGCTGTTGACTTTAAAATTTAACTTTGACCATTTGTTTTATTAAAAATTGTGATAAATTTTATATATTTTGATATAATTTGATTTATTATTTGAGTTATTTGAATCATAACTTAAAATTTTATACATTCGAGTAAATTTTTTAATGAGACAAATGATTTTTTTAATAAAATAAATGGTTAAAATTAAATTAAAAAAATATAGGGAGTATAAGTGAAAAGAGACAGTTGAAAAAATATGAATATTTATCGGCAAATCTCAGCCCGTATTATTGCTTCCTTCACGCATTCCGATGCCTTTAAATGTCCGGTCGCGCCGCACCGAATCCCTCACCATCGATTGCGCTTCCTTTTCCCGCCCGCCTCCCATTCCCTCTCCCCTCCTCTCCTCTCGCGGTCGTGAAAATATCTCTCCCCGCGTCTAAAAAAAAAAAGCGAAAAAAGAGAAACCCTTTCCCTCCCAATCCCCTCCTTCCCGCCGCCACCACCCATGGGCAGCGCCGCCGCCTCCCCGCCGCCATCGGGCAAGCTGACGCAGGAGGACCTGAAGCGCGTGGCGGCGCACCGCGCGGTGGCCCTGGTAGAGTCGAGCATGACGCTGGGGCTCGGGACCGGGTCCACGGCGGCGCACGCGCTGGACCGCCTGGGCGACCTCCTCCGGACGGGCGCGCTGGTGGGGGTCGCGGGCGTGCCGACCTCGCTGAAGACGGAGGCCCACGCGGGCCGCGTCGGGATCCCGCTCGTCCCGCTGGCCGAGGCCGGCCGGATCCACCTCTCCATCGACGGCGCCGACGAGGTCGACCCCGACCTCAACCTCGTCAAGGGCCGCGGCGGGTCGCTGCTCCGGGAGAAAATGATCGAGGGCGCCGGGGAGAGGTTCGTCGTCATCGTCGACGAGTCGAAGCTCGTGCCCCGGCTCGGGTGCACGGGCACCGTGCCCGTCGAGGTCGTGCCTTTCGGCGCGGCGCACACGCTCGGCCTCATCCGCCAGGTGTTCGACGGAGTGCCCGGCTTCAGCGCGAGGCTTAGGACCGTCGGCAAGGAGCAGGAGGAGGCGATGTTCGTCACCGACAACGGCAACTACATCGTCGAGATGTTCTTCGAGGACGGCATCCGTGGCGACCTGCACGACATCAGCGACCGCCTGCTCCGCATCACCGGCGTCGTCGAGCACGGGATGTTCCTCGGCATGGCGACCACCGTCATCGTCGCGAACAAGGACGGCACCGTCGAGGTCATCAACAAAGGAAACTGACCAGCCAAGCTGGTCCGGCGGTGATAATAAGCGCCGCCGCCGACGGCGGCCAAGATTCCGTACCTCCATTCCGGTCAAGAAAAGATAAGTTAAGAGCAAGAGCAAAGCAGCTCAAAAGTTTCATTCCTGCTTGTAGGAAATCAAGAGTTATCTCTCCCCTACTATCACCACACTCCTTTCTTGGTAACGACGACGACACCGGTGTAATGCGAATAACTTTTTGGATTGTTCCATGGCATTATCCAGTCAATTTTGTTCGTCGCTCGCCGCGTTCTTGACCTTACAATTTTGCGCGTATCAGCTGTCACTTTCCCTCTCTCTGTACGCAGTCACCCTGGACCGATCTTCTGTGTTGATCCAACTAGCCATCCGTTTCCGTTGCAATTGTGCAAACCAATTGTGCAAACCAAAATCAATTTGATAAAATCTGGTGATTTCCAATTAAAACTATTGGATTACTTTGATAGATGCGATTTGCATTTTTCAAAATTTGAGATAATCCGGATCTGTCTCATCTACTTGTAGGATCCATATAAAAGGTCGTTTGGCACGGCGAGGTAAAAATTAGTGCAAAAACTTTCTTAAACGGACCCTAAATGAGAAACTTTCTCAAACGGACCCTAAATGATAGAGTGGGTGACATATTTCTAAACTTCAAAAATTGCAATAGCATATATTCCATATGGCCAACTATTATCTTCATCCACGAATCAGCTGAGTCATTCAGAGGGCGGAGTAAGGGAATTCAGTTAATCATAACACGTTCAGAGCTGCACGCGTTGAGGCTTTCACCTGCTGCAAAGTGACTCGCGCTGTCGTGCAGCAACGCAAATGGCAGTCACCCCCCACGTGAACGGCGTCGCGGAGCCTTCCCTGCAACTGCAAGCCAGATCTCTGCTTCCTGAGCCTGCGAAAGCGACGCATGTCGTCGTTTGAGAGGCTAGAGTGCTGGCGTGAATCTTGACGCTCCCTGCCCTGCGGGGTCATTTCCATAGTGACGGTCATGACTCATCGCTCCCGGCTCACCGCAGGGTCAGCAATATTGTCAACGAGTCAGAGAGTTTAATCCATAGCGATTAATAGGGTCAACGAGTTGAAAATCTTTAGGGCCGGCTGATCCCCGACCAGAAAATGTAGCTTCACCCAGCACGACGGTTTCTAACATTATCTTTGATCATTTATTTTATTTAAAAAATCATTTTAAATATGTAAAGTTTTAAATTATGATTCAAACAAGTTTAATAATAAAGTAAATTATAACAAAATATATAATATTTATCTAAAACAATATAGTAAATAGTTAAAGTCAACAGTGACTAATTTATGATGTGGAAGGTCCATGGGAGGAGGTGGCCTCTTTTCTGTATGTTTGAGTCGGAGTTGGAGCAGGGCGGCCACCATAGTAATAATATTCCCTTAGATACCGAATTCTCTGGAACAAAGGAGCTAAATTAACCGGTTTACAACAAATGGCTGCCATATTCTATTATCTATCCTCATCCAACCATCCAAACAAAAACTATGGCCGCCATCAACTGTTTATCCCTCCTAAAAATGGCTCGTGATATCCACCAAAACAAACGGTAGATAGGTAACACAGATTCACCTCTATTCCCTTAATAACCATCAGGACTTTTTTATGACACGTGATGAGTTAGCACCTCCAAGAAAAATGAAATCTGGTTAGAGTCATCAGGGTCTAGGATAGAAAAAGTTCACATTTATTGGATATCAAAATGAAAAGTAAGTCCTGCAAAAAGTTTAGATGTTGACATTGTCGTCTAACCCAATATTATTATCATTATGATCTCGAATTATCTATAACAGATTTTAGGAAGAGCTACATATTATTACGAACCGTACGTGCAGCATTGCAGCTGTCAGCAATAAGCAAAATTGTAGATTCCAGAATTCAGGCAGATTTCGATAGGTTACTGTCATCAGGTCAGTAAGCAACCTGTTGGTTTATCAATAGTTTCCTATTAGCAATTTAGAATGCCAAAGCTTCCTTGAAGAAATTTGGATTTGAAAGTCTTAGGAAACTGCGTATCCAGTGAGACAAGGCAGGCAAATGGACTTGGTGGCCAAGAAGGCAAAAAACATAGTAAGAGGTTTGTAAGACAGGTGCTACCATACATTTTTATTAGAAAATGGAACACCAATATTCAAACCTGTCAAGATGCTACCATTATGGTGGGTCCAATTGTTCTGTAATGCCTACCATCATGTCCCGATAAATTCATAAATTCCCTTCTAAAACATCAATCCCTTCCCTTGAGGCTGCAGGAACATTGTTAGTGATGAAACTACTGTAAGCATTAGGACAGGAAGAAAATGCTCGTAAGTATTAATCCTATGGCTTCTAGTCTGGCCGCATGTTATAGCAGCAGTGTGCATTCAGAAGGTGCCTTCAAATAACTTCAGTAGAGGCAATTTACGTACAAAGACAAAATGGAACTTTTTATAGGTAATCTAACTTTACTGATGAAACTAAAATTTAAAGTTTCAAGTTTCTTTTCTTTATGTTATACTTTAGAATTTTAAGTTACCTGGAAGTTGCTATAGAAGCATGTTATCATTTGTCGAACCCCAACAATACAGTAACAAAGCAAAGAGAAATGGCAATTCAGACCCAATTCATACCTGGCCACTTTGGAGAGCCAAATCTTCTATGGAACCCTAATCATTCAGATCGTGTCATTTCTGAAACGGAGCTCCACACGAATATTTGCTTTCACAAATCTGTCACTTCTCATTGTGTATATCACAGATCACCAAAGCGAGTTATCATTTTCCACATCAGAGTGTAGTGAAGCTACTAGTGGTTAGGGAACAAACAGTTAGTTTTACTCTGCCAGTTAAAATTATAACAGTATCATCTAGAGTTCCAGAGTATTGATGCCAAATGTCAGCATAAAAAGAAAATATTGAGTGTATCAGAGCTATATTAGCTAGTAATTCTAGCAAGTATGCAAGAGATCGTCGTTTATGTCGGAGTTACAGAAACTCTAAATCAGCACTTTCACAGCATTATGCCATTACACTGGTTAGTGGAAGTGCAAATTTTGCAAGAAATTTATCAATTAAACACATAAAAAGGAACGAATCCATTTGTTTCAACCCTTGAGCTATCACTATAATATCCTCTACTATCACACCAACGCAAGAGACGGTCCTTACAGTACAGAGCACTGGAACCATGCGCCAAACCGTGTGTTCGGACGGAACAGCATCAGCCGGAGAAGAAGTCCTGGAGGCCGCGGCCGGCGAAGACGCGATCAGAGAGCTCGGCGAGGAGGGCGTTCACGGTGAGCAGCGCGGCGGTGGACCCCGCGATGACGCCGAGCACCACGCCGGTGGTGCCCACCACCTTCCCGGGCGCCGGCCACTCGATCTCGGACATCTCCTGCAGCACGCCGGCCCACCACCCGCCTTCGCCGCCCGTGGCAGCCTCCGCCTCCTTCCGCGCCCGCAGCACCTCCTTCAGCTCCGCCGCCACCGCCTCCGGGCTCTTCTCTCCGGCCGACGTCGCGCCCTCCGCCCCCGCGCCTTCCTCCGCTCCTCCTTCCGCAGCGGCGGTAGGCGCGGGCTCTCGCTCTTGCTCCTGCCCCTTGCTGCTCGCGGTGTCCTTGGACGCGGCGGCGAGGCGGCCGCGGTTGCGGCGGTCGGAGAGAGAAATGGACAAGGAGATGGGTACCAGGCGGAGGGGGGAGGAGATGGAGGGGCGCCCGGCTGGGTGAGACGGGGCCGTTGGTGCGAGGCGGGGGAACGGGGCAGTCGGCGTGGTGCTCGCCATGGCTCCTCCGGTCCAGCGGCTGGGCTCGTCGAGGTGCTCGAGGTCGCGGCGTCGCGGATAAGAGGGGAGGAGTGACTCGTATCCTTGGCCGGGGCGAGGGGCTCCATCAGCCGTCCGATCAGCAGTTACAGAACAAGTCATCCGACGGTGGCTGAGAGAAGCTAGCTTAATGTAGAAATGCCTTTTTCTTTCTTAATCCTTTTTTGTATGAACTGGATTGTTTAGCGTAGAACAATAGTGAAACCGGGACGCGCTTGTGTGTTGCATAGAAAATAAAAAGAATTGAAAATATTTGATGTACAAAAAATAAGAAGAGAAATAGAGGTAGAATTGTATTGAAAAAAAAAGTAAGAGCACTCTCAGCAGATGCTTTATAATGACTTCGTACTTTAAAATCTAATAATATAAAGCACAGAAGTGTTTGAGCAGATACTTTAAAAGGGTTTGACGCTGTAAAATTTTTTAAAAATGTTTCTTCGTGCTTTATATTTAAAGCACGCAACATCGTGCTATATCTTGTCCTTTATCATGATTTATGCTTGAGAAGAGCCTAACTGCCACTCTCGCCGCTAGATTCACCATAGTGTCTGGCCAACTAAGTTATAACCTCACCGTCTAGATCTCAGATGCTCCACCATCGTTTGTCGCCTTTTAGACGTGTTGCCACCCCGAATCTAGATAGCAGTCTCCAAGCTCGACATCCACCATGGTCATGGCTTTTCTTCACCCTCAAATCCATGCGTGTACACTGGTCGTCCTGCTTCATCCTCCTTGAATGCAACGTGTTGCAGCCAGTGTTGTGAAAGAGCTTGGCCGGTTAGCATCCTCAAACGATAGTAACGACAATGTCGTGGACACTAAGAGGAGCCTAGGGGGTGTTCGTGTTCACGTTGGTGTGGTGCTTAGTGTCCAAGCTCATAGGGCTAGACAATAAGCCTATACTCATCATCTTCAATGTCAATCTCAGAGACAACCATGACCAAGACCAAAGGGTAAATGGTGAAGCTCGCTGTGCCAAGCATCTAAAACTAGTGCTTGTCACACTGTTTTTTACCTATGCCATCTCTTACTAGTGGCTCCTGGTTCTCTAAGCTTCTCGTCGGCAAAGTCTCTACGCCCGACACTGTCGACGCTTAGACATGATGTATGATTTTTAAATACTCAATGAATTGTCGCAAAGATAAAGACGATCACAAAGAATCAGTTTTAGAATACCTGTTGAAGCACAAGCCTTAGAATCTTTAAAAAAGATTCTAAATAAAAGTTTCAGCATCTTTAAAATTGATCTTAAAACACAACTTTTAAAGAACCTGGAGATGCTCTAAGAACGAAAATTAATTAAAAATTTGAAGATACAATGATAAATAAATGGAAGGAAATTTTGCTATGATAAACGGTAAATAGTTAGTTCTAGCCGTAGGAGAACGCAAAAGTCGATTTTAACTGCAGGCCATTGATAAACCATGACTATTATCCCTAGACACTAGCAAGAGAAATTTGTCGTTACGAACCTTTTTATCGCTATGCACAAGATATATAATGACGGAATTTTTGCACAAATATGTGCTGCAACATTCTGTAGCTGCATGGTTTTCTCACAATAAAATGGAGTAGGCAAAACCGAACATGTATGGTCCCGCTACTTTCCGGATTTTTGTGAAGGTTTCAGAATCAGAACTGCAGTAAGTTTTTTTTTTTTTTTTGAGCCTAGAACTGCAGTAAGTTTTAATCTTACCATCAACACACGTTCTCAGGTTCAACGAGTGACAGAAACAACGCAGAAATTCAAAGCAAGTTCAGGACCTCAGGTTGAATCTTGGCCCAGAGTTTTCCACCCTTACAAAAATAAAGGCCCCATAGCTTCAGTTACAGTTGCCTACAATCCCTCTTATAGCACCCCATAAGTTCCAAAATGGCCTGAATGAACCCTGCAACTTCTTATCTACAAGGATTCTATCAATAACTGCTGTAAACAGAAGACACTCTTTGATGCCGTACAAAACCCCTGGCCACTCGAACGCAAACTTGTGCTCAC
Source organism: Zoysia pacifica (assembly GCA_001602315.1). Classification (NCBI taxonomy): domain Eukaryota; kingdom Viridiplantae; phylum Streptophyta; class Magnoliopsida; order Poales; family Poaceae; genus Zoysia; species Zoysia pacifica. The sequence continues at coordinate 57,873 of BCLH01001377.1, forward strand.
TGGCAGGCATATGTAGGATTTTCCTCTTACCCGCTGCTTTTGATATTCAGCTGGCAGGGGATTTCTCTAGGACAGACTGTTCACGTTTCCATTGCAGGTGGTACCTAGAGGTCTGCTTTGGGGTCAATCCTTTCTTGAATGGAGGCGAGATCCGAGGCTGCAAAGGGCTCCATGTCTGTTGAACAGATGCCAGAAATTCTGGAGGTGCGTCCACCTTGCGCATGACCTGGAAACATACGATACCAACAGCAGAATATAATTAATGCGTGCATAAGGTACAAATACCACATAGAAAACTAGAATGATACAATGTTCAAGTTAAACCTTCTGAGCACCTGCTCCAGATTAGTTTATGATGGTGTCAATATGGGATGCAAGACACTGACTAAAGCTACATGTCTCGCACCCAAAAATCCACTTTTTAAGGTAGAGAAGATCCACTTTTTAAGGTAGAGAAGTAGTTGAAATATCAAGAGAATTAAGTAACTTATTACTACCACCGGGTTCCTTTTGTTGACAATGGGAGAGCTGAGTCTAGTTCTCCCAATGTAAAACAGTCCCAACATTAACAAAAAGAAAAGGAGGGAATAACTATTTTCAAGTACTCGGAAGAAAATAATAGGTCAGCAAATGAAAACAAATAAAGGAGTCATACAGTGAGTACTCGAGTGAGAAATGATGTCCCATTCAAAGATAAAGCCTTCTCAATAGAATCCTTGTCAGCGAAAGTAATATATGCAGCCCTAAAAAGGAACATTTCAAAAAAGCATTATGCATTGCACAAAGCTAGAAGTCAAAAGCTAAAACAAGCTCCAATCAGCACTAATGGGAAAAAGGTCTAACTATGTACCCTTTGGGATGTCCAGTGATGGCATCTGTCAAAATGTTAATATTAAGCACGGTCCCACACTTCATGAAATGCGTTGATAACGCTTCCATTGTTGCCGCAAAATGTACCTAAAAGAACAAGCAAGACAAGTGCTACTGAGATTGTTACCCCCAAATTTATTTATTTTTTATCAGATCAAATGGATAAACGGAAAACAAGGAATTGTTGTTGCATCTTCAGAAAAAAAAAATGACAATAGATGCTCTTTACATACATTTGCCACGAGAACAGTTCTGGAGTCACCATCTTCTTCCAAATTAGCATGGGGACCTACAGCGTAAATTAATAGTTTGTTGAATTTAATAATCAAAGATACATGAAGGATATTAGGATAATAAGAGACTAAATAGTGACCCGGTATAAAAGTAATGTAAAATCGAAAAGTAAAAAAATACACCATATAAATAGTATAAACTTATTAACTTGAGCATGGCAATAACATAAAAACAAGTGTCAACAAATCATATATGAACAAACTACTCCCTCCAGTTCTAAAATATTGACACAATTGGCTTCTAAAATCATCTTTTGAACATTCGTCTTCCAATGAAGACGTCCACAATAAAAAAGTATGATAAATATCATATATTTTATTATAATTTGCTTTATCATTAAATATATTTGAATCATGACTAACAATTTTATACGCTCAATTTTTTAAATAAGACCAATAATCAAAGATGACGTTAAAGTGTCAATATTTTAAAACTAGAGGGAGTAAATAATAAGATAATACATGGAATAATGTCTTAGTTGTTACTCCCTCCATCCCCAATTACTTGTCATCCTAGAGTTCTCAAGTTTTCCCCATTTACTTTTCATCCACGCTTTCCAATACACCTTTCTCTATTCCCAAGTCATCTCATCTCTCTCCTCGTTTTCAGTGCACACCACCTTTTTCCTCCCCCTTAATTTTTGTGCTCACACCTAGGATGACAAGTAAAAAGGGACGGAGGAAGTATGACATACTAGTGCTAAAACTCATGGAAACCACTATGGCACCCTCTCAACCTTTATAGGCACTTGGGGGAGGGGGTAAAATTGATGTGGAGATGGAGTGTATGGACACTGGCCACTTAATATTTCCAGCAGTGAAGACCACATGTCAGTAACATCTTCAGTGAGGCATAGAACACACATAAATAGAAGAGTGTCAATTTGAGAACTTCAAACAATGTCACAGTAGCAACTGACATGATAACATCAGCAGCGAGCCACTGAGCTGGCTTGCTAATTCAGTATGGGGAAGGAAAGGGTAGAGAGGAGAGGTAAAAAGAAATGAAAATAACAAAAAAACTCGGCTGGCGGGGAAAGACCGCCCCACGGTATTATAATTAAGAAGAGCTCAACTGGAGCCCGGACGAGAAAGATCACAAAAGCTGGACCCCCTTGCAACAGAGGGCCTGCCCCACTATGGATCAGAACATTTACCCATGTTTAAGCCCCCCAACTCCTTCAAGGAGCATGCCTTGAAGTTGAAGGTAAGTAAAGGTTAATTTTAAGTCCACTTAACATTCTGCTCATGAGACACTCAACAGAAATATACAGATAGGGAGACTTAAAATTGTACCCATGAGTCACGGCAAATAAGGAAAGATTAAAAAAAAGATGCGCCCAATGAAGCAAAATTTAGAGAAAGATGAGAGATCTGCCATATTCTCTAGCCTAGGAGTTTCCTCTTTTGAGGATAAACTGCATAATAGATATTCCAGTAATTTGTGGAGGAATAAAATATTACGAGAAATGAAATATTGAGTGTGCTGCCTTGTTCTATGGAGAAATAAAGAGCATATATTTTTCCTGTTTGGGTGGAATACCCAGCATGCATATTCAATTTCTTGTTTCAGTATTTCCAATTAGACGTTCTATGCTAGGCCTTTAAGTACCTCAAGAAGGACTAGAAGAAAAGAGACCATAGACAAACCTGATAATAGGGACCCTTGCTTTTCACTATTTATATGCATCTGCTTCGAACGAAGCTTGAGGACATCCAGTTCCATTTGCTTGATCTTTAGTTTCATCTCCAAGATTTCCTGCATAATTAGTTCAAAGAAAGTTACACCTGGGCAGAAGTGGAATGATTGTAAAGCATAAAAACAAATCTTACATCTTTCACAGGCTTATTCCTGCAACTAGAACTATCTTCACACACAGAAGATGGAGTATTCGTTACAGCAGGGCTGCAAATTTGATCACCAGGCAATACTTTGGTATCTGAATTTCTCTGTGTAGTTAATGGCGGCGATTTGATAGATGTCATTGCATTGCCCTTTGATGATCTGAATATATTGCCTGTGGTATCAGAAACAGAAGCAGGTAGATCCTCCTCCATCTCAGATGTGAACTCATTCATACTTCCTCCACCAAAACTTAATCGACCGATAAGCCTACTTTTATTTGCCCTCCCCACATGCTCATACGCTTGCCCTGTGTTCACATCTGTATAGCCATTGGTTAACTTTCTGGGATTTTCTTTATCAAATATATCATGTTGCGCATTTGAGTCAACATAGTATCTTTGTTCATGCTCAGATATCATTAACTTTGTCTTCTTATGTAGCCCATTTTGAACAGGCATGGCATGAGTTCTAACTAAACCACAATCTTCAGCAATTGGCTTCCCTAGCCTATCCCAAACAGGACGCCTTTTTGAGGACATCGCAGTTGTTTCATCATAAGCTCCCGCAGCCTCAGGCAAACATCTTGTAGCGACATTTCTTCTGACATGCTCTCCATGGAGGGATTTTTCTGCATTAAGTTTTTAGTAGCAGAGCAAATTAGTTGCTGAGAGTAAACATTATCTTTTGAGCTATTTGCTGTCAGTTAAACCCCAAAACATCACATCAGACCAACTGTTTTTCACCAAACAAATCCATCAAATTTTAAAAAGAGGAATAGTACTCAGATAAATTTAATAGTATGGGGTTTCACAGTGCATGGCACGTGCATCAAACTTACCTAAGCATGAACAGTAAACAGAAAAGCCAGATAAAACAAGAACAAGGACATGATAAATTGGACCACAAAATGTAGCAAGGCAAACATCTAGCTTCAACTGGAAGGTATAAAGTATTTCTTCTGGAAGTAAATGCAACTCTCCGTAAATATATGTTCAAACACAAATTCATTTTTCAGACAGTAAGGTACCAGTTCAGAGTTCCCAAAAAATGTGTTTTTGACATAAACTAAAAGTTCAACGAAGTTTGAGCATCTAAAGAGCCAAATGTGAAAGGATAAAGTCCACTTTACTCCTCTCAAGTATAGTCAAAGTCCAAATAACCCTCTAAACTATGTTTTTGTTTATTTTACCCCACTAAAACGTGGTTTTGGGTCAATTTACACCCTCATGCAATTTGTCTTTTTTGTTTCTCAATACACAAACATAATCTTAAGATCAAATTTAACGAGATGATAAAGCACATCATAACACATATTTAAAAATAATTATAATTTTTAATCATTATTTTTGTAGGGAAAGTAATTTAATAGTAAATTAATCTTTGGGATACAAAATTGTATGCAAAATAATGGTAAAAAATTCAAGACGTATTTTTCTAATATATGTTATGATGTGCTTTATCCTCTCATAAAGTTTCATCGTAAGATTATGCTTGTGTACGAAGAATTTAAAAAGAAAAATTGCATGAGGGGGTAAATTGACCCAAAATCACATTTTGATGGGGTAAAATAAACCAAAACATAGTTTAGGGGGGTTATCTGGACTTTGGCTATACTTGAGAGGAGTAAATTGGACTTTATCCAATGTGAAATGAGGTACAAGTATCCTCACAGCAACAAACTGGTCAAGAACTTACTTGAGACCAATGCCATTTTATTTGTTCCAACTTCCAACAGAAAATGTGAATATTTGTAGAACTTGCAAGACTATATTTTGTTACAAAATATTTATTATGTATCTGATACATTTTTGCAGTAAAACAACTGCCAGTGTGACCGAACACTTGCTACAATACTGGAAAAATTGGTGAGGTAGGGTATGCTACAATAGTTTTGCTTCCAACCATCTTGTGTGGCAACCTGATTTTGCCACACTAGTATTAGTGGCATGACGCAGCCAGGCCTATTATCATACATAATATGGAAGAACATGGAATCAACATCGCATGGTGGTGTTTCTTACAATGGCAAACAAAATGTCAACGGAGTATGCCCAAACAAAATGGAAGCCACGAAAAAGTGCACAATCATGGACAGACAAGGCACACAAATCATGAATGTGCAGGGTGACACATGCCATGCTAATATGACAGAAATGGTAGTGTTGTTTGGGCATGCTTGCACTGTGGTTAGATGGGACAGTTCTAAATTAATTTCAATATAAGTTTATACCAATAAAAATTGAAAATTACATTTTTTTAACAAATTAAGCCAAGATGATGGCACAAATGGATATGAAAAAAAATATGTACCTTGTGTTAATATCTGTGTAGTTCTTCCAGCCGCATCATACTGTGTCATCGCAGAGCTTCTGCAGCCTGCTGCACTTTGAACTTTCTGCTTCACATGGAAAAACATTTTAAATGACTTCATTCAAACTCAAAGGTGATCAAAGTCAAAAGGGTAAAATGCAGTCTCTCAACCTTGTGATGCTGATCCTCAAAAAAGGACTGGCGACCATCCAATCTTTCTGGAGAAATTACATCAGGAGAACTAGTACAGCGCCGGGTCACGTCTCGCCCGTTAGTAGAATCAAGAGTTTGAATGTCATGGTACGGTTGCGGTACTGTGATCTTTGAGTTTACCTGAGCAGCAGAGGATGAGTCTGACAGAATAGTCTCACAGATATAAGCATTTAGATTGAAAGTATTGTAACACTCATGTCGGTTAGTTTAGACAAACGGTGGAAAACTCTAAATGTTGCATGAAAAATCACAGTACAGAATACAATAATACCCTTACAACATGAGCGTCCCGGAGGTGGGTTTTGGCAGACAAAAGCTTTTTCTTGTCGCTTAAGTTCTCGCATTGATTATCCAACCTATCCTGCAAAGTACAATAATCATCCGATGCCACATTCTGTTTGCTCAGAAAACTCCACAACCTGCCCAGGCATTTAAAGCATCAAGACTTTGTAAGGACACAAACCGAAAACTATAACTAAACAACAGTTACAGTACCATGTAACAAAGCGCTCACTGTCATCACCAAGAAAGGCCTTCAAGTCATCACGCGCTTGATACTGATGTTTTCCATTGCAGATTAAAACTACAATGTACTCCTTCATTCAAGAGGGTGAAATAAGGAAAATCAGTTATTATTTAGCAAAAAATATATTAAAAACTAATTATACTAACGAGAGCATTTGAGTGGGAGATTATGTACATTCCTCGGAGAGAGAGGAGAGAGAGAAATGAACATATTTGAATACAAATATGTGAATAGACAACCAGTTAGCTCAGTTGCATATTCGTAATGTCAAAGAGGATTATGTGACAAGCAATAGGCCAGTGACACACAGTTTGAGCAAACCCGCTCAAAACAGGCAACCCCTCTAAGCAAGCTAATGAGGAACAGTAAAAGTTAATGACAAATAATGGTTAGCAAGCTTCACAAGAGCATTATTATTGAAATGAACCAAGCCAACTATCAACTTGCCACTCAGTAAATATTGAATAGGAGAATAGGCCTGTTCTTAAATAAAACAAAACTCGATCAATTGTTTGACGTCCCCCTGATAGCATTAAGAGATAGGGCCCATCAAAGCCTGGCCAGAGAAGGATGCCACCTGGCACACACACATATGGGGCAGCCTAGGACAATCTCCATGTGACGTAGCACTGGGAGACAGATACCTAAATTAGGCAGCACTTGTGCGACATCACTGGTTCGAACTGAGGCGGGTTGCCGCTGAAATCAGCAGGCTTAGCATCACACTGCCAGCACGTGTACTGTTCTAAAATAGACATTAAAATTCGAATTATTACTAAATCCAAAGAGTGTAGAAGCTCTACTTCAATAAGTAACACACCCCTTTCTGAAAGTACTCTATTTACTAGCAAGTTTCAAACACAGCCACTGTTTTTACCCTTTATTCTGACTTCACGAATTTGTGAACTTGCTAATCAAAAAGATATCCAAATCACTCATTGCCAAGAGACCTGTTAGTTAAGGTGTCCATTCAAATCAAAAAGAATGTATGAACATCATTTCTAGGTACACCTAAATCCTAGATACGCAACATGATGATACTATGCATATAACACTAGCAAACCAGATTTTCAGACTCCTCATTGTAGCTAAAACTATTACAGCCTTCAGGTGTCCAGGACCAAATATAACTCCAAGCATCATAATTCACACAGCAAAAGTAAAGGAGCATTATTTTCATACTTATTCTAATGGAAACCATGTAACCACATCAAGCTTGTGTTATCTGATACTACTAGAGCAAGGTAAGCAACAGAAATGAGTTGAGCGCCCAAATTCCAGCCTCTTTTCACAGCATTAGCATTCACACAATTCAACCCTCGTAGCTTTCAAACCCTCACAAATTGGGTGACATGTGGTACGCAACCACTCACCAACTGGTTAATTTCTCCCGAAAGAAACAGAACATGGGAAAAACCAGCCATACGCCCTGGTCTCTCCAAATTCCAAACCCACTCGAACCCGCCACTAACACAGCGGCAGCCTCACCGAAAACCTAATCCGCGCGACAGCATCGACCCCTCCCTCCCGCCAACAGCACCGCGCCAACGCGTCAGCAAGCCCAAGGGATCACGCGCGCGAGAGGAAAAGAGCAGGTGGTTGGGGTTACCTCGAGGATCTCGTCAGAGTAGCTGCCGAGGAAGCGGGTGAGCGCGTCGGCGACGGCGGCGCGGAGGGCAGCGGCGGCTGGCGAACGCCGATCCATGCTGAACGACCGCTCCTTGGAGGAGAACAGCCGGCGGCAGCGGCTCAAGAGCTGCTGCTCGGGGCCGGGTTCTTCCGCCTCCCGCGCCATCGCCGAGGTTTGGTCTGGGCCGCCAGAATCTTCCAGTGGCTAGCGGCTGCTGCTTGTAGCCTTGTAGCCCCACCTGTATTTGTACATGACAGTCAAAAATAGATTTGCATTTTACGCTCTATTTAAAATTCTGTATGTTCAGCTTCTCAGCTGAAAAAAGCGAAAAGTCAGAAATTAGAAAAACTTACTTTTAAAAAGTTGAAAGCAAGTTTTTTTTATGAAATAAACTAAAAAAACTGAAAAGCACATTTTAAACTGTTTTTTAGCTTTGATGTGCTAAGAAACTAAAAGTATATTTCTAAAGTTAATATTCAAATTTTATCGACTAACTTTTTTGACTAGCCATCAATCAGATTTTTTAAAAACACAAAACAACATCTCAAACAAACGCCCCCAAAGATTTTTTTTTTACCTTTTCTGTATATCACTTTTGAGGAATTAT
>BCLH01001377.1:66172-82346 GCA_001602315.1 Zoysia pacifica
GATGACAACAATTTAGAAATAGAGCGAAAACACAACAACAAATAAGAACATAGTACTTAATACTTACTCCCTTCGTTCTTTAATTAATGTCACTGTTGATTTTTAAATTCAACTTTAACTATTTATTTTATTCAAAAAATTTGCTCAAATGTATAAAATTTTAAGTTGTAATTCAAATAACTCTAATGATAAATCAAATTATATCAAAATATATGAAATTTATCAATTTTTTTAATAAGATGAATGATCAAAGTTGAATTTAAAAATCAATGACGACATCAATTAAAAAACGAAGGGATCACACATTTTCTTTTAGGACTAATCTCTTTTGAGTCTTGTATCTTCCTGGCTTTCATAGTTAGCTAAAGTAATGATTCATAGTAGTTAGAACAAAGAGCTTAAGAAAATGATATCATGTTATTTCATTGAACATATAATGGAAGTAATAGGTTGAATGCAACAAACACAAGTATGATTTGAATGGGTCCTTGAACTATTCGTATACGGTAAAAAAAAATTTTGTAGCGTGTTTCATAGGCACTTATTCTTCCTGCTTACTCCCTCTGTCTCCTTTTACTTATCATTTTTATCATTCTGAAATGAACGCAAAAATTAAGGAATATGAAAAGCTAGAATGTGTCAAAAATGATGAAAAAAATAGAGATGTGAATGTACTGAGAATAAAAAAAATTATAGTAGGAAACAAAAATGATAAGTATATTGAGAAATCTTTATGAAATGTGCATGATGACAAATTATTGGGGACTGAGGGGATAGGGATTAGGAAGTATGATGACATATTGACATGTTTTTAAGTCATTTGATGTTATGCTCTTAAAACGATTAAATACTGGAAGTATAATAGTTTCCTCAGCGGTTTGTTGTTTGTGGCACGGTCTTGAAAATTTCAATTTCTTTTCATTTTTAAAAGGTTTTAAACAACGGAGGGTAACGGTTTATGTTGTTTAGGTCGTTTAATCATTTTTTAGCTTGATTGAAACATTTTAAACTGGCGTTGAAATGAAAAACCCCTTAGATGTTGGGTCAGTGTCTCACTACCATTTACTATTTAGCATTTCATGGGGAAAATCAATTTGCTTAGTGATAGGATGACTCTACTTGTTTGTGGTAGAGTTTTTATGTTTGTATAAAGTTGGCAGGTGGTTAGTTTAAAACTTTGCTGATAAAATTTGGATGTTGCTTTTATAATACTCCATCTATTTATAAATTATTATCATGGTTTATTTTTAATATCATCTTTGAACATTGATTTTACTCAAAAAATTAATTCAAATGGGTCATAATTCATCAAACATTTTTAATAACATAAATAGTCAAAATTGATGTTAGATGTTAATGGTGCCAACAATTTAGAAACGAAGAAAGTATATATTTAACTTCTCTGGACACATAAAAAAGCAGCTTAAAGTATGTTTTCAGCTTTTAGTTCATTTTTTACTGTTTAGGTTTTCAAAAACAACCTTTTTAAAATTCTATTCCTTCTGTTCCTAGTTACTTGTTATTTTAGAGTTTATAAATTTTTTCTATTTCCTTGTCATTCTCGTTTGTCAATACAACTTTCTCTATTTTCTAATATATTTATAGATTTATATCTCTATATTTCTTCTCATCATTTTGAGTATATTTCATATTTTTCAACCTCTTTAATTTTGCGCCGACATCTATAATGACATGTAAAGGAGGAACGAGGGAGTATTTGTTGCAACTTACTACTTTTCAACTTTTCAACCGAAAAAAGTCCGCTTCAAAGCTAAAACAAACACTACCTATTCTATGTCGCCGATGACTTTTAACATCAATTTTGACTATTTATTATATTTAAAAAATTGTTCAAATATGTAAAATTTTAAATTGCAATTCAAATTGTTTAAATAGTAAATCAAATTATAATAAAATATATGATATTTATAAAAAATTTGAATAAAACGCAAGGTTAGAATTGATGTTAAAAATGAACAATCACATCAATTTAGTACTGTAGCAAAACGAGAGTTATTATTGGGCCGGGCCGGGCCGGACGGGGCGCATTGATTTGCACCCTTCACCCCCGTCAAAACAAAACTGTAGTTTTCCGTTCCGTGTCGGGGTGCGCGTCACCGCAGCGCCCGACATCCAAAACCTATATCTCCACTCCACCGCGCCGCGCCCCCCACCCGCCTCCTTCCCCATCCCCACTCTCCGCCTCCGAGCCGCCGGATCCGCTCGCCGCCCGCTGCCGTTAGAACCCCTCTCGCGGCCTGAGATCGGCCGCGCCTAGGCACCGGCAGCCATGGCCTCCACGGAGGAGAACAACTCCATGTTCCTGATATTCATCCTCACCATGATCGCGCTGCCGCTGGTGCCGTACACCATCCTCCGCCTGTGCCGCGCCGCCTCCGAGAAGGCCAAGACCATCCACTGCCGGTGCTCCGGGTGTCACCGCTCCGGCAAGTACCGCAAGTCGATCTACAAGAGGGTAACGACGCTGCCGGCGATTTTTTTTGTTCTTCCTTTCTTTTCGTCAGGGCGTTCCTGGATTTGCTCTGTTCCTGACTGTGTCCTACTGGTACTCTCTGTCCTGCAGATATCCAACTTCTCCACGTGCAGTAACCTGACCATTCTACTGCTCTGGATCGTCATGATTTTCCTCGTTTACTACATCAAACATGTTAGCCGTGAGGTATTTTTGACATCCCAGTTGGCTGGTTCGATACTTGTCCCATGGAAACTTGAAGAAGTCAAATTGTATCTAGCTTTCCGAGTATTTTTTTTCTGGTTCAAGAGAATAGCTAATCACACTGATGGACTGAACCAGTCCAACAAGAACACATAGCTCGGTTATACGCTCATGATAGCTACCACATCATTCATGATTTTTTTTTCTTACTTCTGAGTTGCGTAAGAACAAGTATAAGTATCAAGCTGTCAGCTTGGTGAACAATAGGCATTTGTGCGACTGATTTGGCAAGATATGGACAGCAGCCTGTGTTGGATGGTTTGCTTTGTTAGTGCTAGTGGCCACACCTCTGGCTGCATCCTCCTTTCTGCCGAAAGTTATTTAGATGGCTCACTCGTAAGTGGTCACAGCGGTAATCTTATGTGGGAACCATGTTATGACCAGTTAAGCTAGAAGTGGGGGTTGGTTTTCTTTATGCTTTTGCTACTTCAGGGATTTTCTCTGAAAATTGCTTTGATAAAAATAAAAAAAAAACTCGACCTTAGGGGAAAGACCGCCCCCACGGCATTATATTAAGAAGAAGACTCAACCATCTTCGGGCCGAGAAAGGCCGTGAAAGCCCATCATCACCACGTGAGTGGCGTGTCACTCGTAAGCCCAGGGCGACCCAACGCACCTCAAAAGCCCAAGACACTGCACACCGCATGAGCAAAGGCGAGCGACCTTTTTTTGTGAGAACCAGGGTTCGAGCCTTGGTGGTTGCCGTCACAACCGACGGAGTCAACCAGTGAGCTATCGCTCACTTCTCTACTTTGATAAAAATGATATATCATAACATTTTGTGACTATATGCCCATTGCCCATGTTTTCCTAAATGGTTTTAAATGGCATAGGGGGTAACTTTATAGGCCGTTTAAACCGTTTAATCCTTTTTTGAGCTTGACTAAACTGTTAAACGGCCATTTGAACTGAAAAACCTAAACGGCGGGTCACAATATAACTATTGTTTACATTTAGGTTTCATGGCTAATTGGCTATATGCACAAGGGCGTGTTTAACTTTGATGGATCTTTTGTGAAACTTTAGCATGATGGAAATCCAATACTTAGTTTTATATATGATTGTTTGGATTTTATAGGTTCAAGTTTTTGAGCCTTATAGCATTCTTGGACTGGAACCTGGGGCATCCGACTCTGATATCAAGAAATCATACAGGAGACTTTCTATTCAATACCATCCTGACAAAAATCCAGACCCAGGTACTCAATTGTACTCCCAATGCTTCTTGATGAAGAAAATTTAACTGTACAGGGTGAACCTTGCCTTATCCTTTTCCTTATTCTTATCCAGAGGCCAATAAGTTCTTTGTTGAATATATATCCAAGGCATACCAGGCGTTAACTGATCCTGTATCTCGCGAAAATTATGAGAAATATGGGCATCCTGATGGGAGGCAGGTAATGTTGAAATCATTTGTTTTCAGCACTTACTGAAAACTAAATTCTGCCATCATTTACTTCATATAAATGCCTGGAGCTAACTTGAAATATCCGTCATGTATGTTTCAGGGGTTGCAAATGGGCATTGCTTTGCCCAAGTTCTTACTGAATATTGATGGTACATCAGGCGGCATAATGCTTCTGGGGATAGTGGGATTTTGCATACTGCTACCTCTGATGATAGCGGTTATTTATTTGTCCAGGTCATCAAAGTATACTGGAAATTATGTCATGCATCAAACTCTATCCACTTATTACTATTTTATGAAGCCATCTCTTGCCCCAAGGTATGACTTCTTGAACACTGTTTTGAGACTCCTTTTTTTGTGATTAATACTCATGTCGCCCTAGTGATATTGTTGTTGAAAGAAAATTGTTTCTTATCTGGATTTCCAATTGTTACTGGCTTACAATGAGGCTAGTTATACCATGAGCAATCGATCATTTCCATAATATCTAAAGTAAAGTTGTAATTCATTGTAGACTTATCACTGTTGCGATTTAGTATCAGTTAGTGACTATTTTTCTAAAATCTATTGTCACAGTTACTTGCATAATTCATGTATTGTTAGATTAATGATGACTTGGTGGACAAAAAAGATGTTTTTTGCATGTACAAAGCTGTAGCTATTGATGGAACATTGCCAATTCTTTTCAACGATAGGATTTAAGGTTTCAGAAACCCTATTTTGACTAGCAAACTTCCTAGAAAAGGTTTTGTTGCTACTGATCAAATCTATGGCTGTTTTTTTTTTTTCTAAACCAGTTTATGTCAAGTGGATGAAGAGTCCAATCTTTCATTTCAATTTCCAGCCTGCTCTTTTTAAATATGCTTTGTTTTCTCTCTGTATCTGAAAAATGGATTTGTGCTATATCACAGCAAAGTTTTGGATGTCTTCATCAAGGCAGCAGAATATATGGAGATGCCTGTTCGACGCAGCGACGATGAGCCCCTGCAGAAACTGTTTGTAGCTGTTAGAAGTGAATTAAATCTAGACCTAAAGAACATTAAAACAGAACAGGCGAAGTTTTGGAAGCAGCACCCATCTCTAGTGAAGGTTGTCTTTGGTTACTATATTTTCTAACCAAAATGATCTCTGCAGAATATGAGATTTCAAAGTAAAAAAATACCATACCTTTATTTTGCAGATGGAACTTTTGATTCAGGCTCATCTTACACGAGAGTCGCTTGCTTTGAGCCCTGCTCTACTAAAAGATTACAGGCACATGCTTGAACTTGCACCTCGTCTTCTGGAAGAACTTTTTAAGGTACTTGCTTGAACGTCTGCTCATTTGATCATGTGCTGTTTCCTATATCTAGTAAAAATTCATAGCAAACAAAGGTTTATGAGTACTGATTCAATCGTTCTTTGGTCGTATATCTGATTTGTTTTCATTGGCATCGCATATAGCTATGTTACAATTTGACTGAATAATTTATCTATGAAACCCCTGAAGCTATAGCACTCGTGGAGCCAATTTGCTGTAATGGTACATGCTATATCGTTCACAATCGAGAACCCATTCCACAGAGATATAGATTGAGTAGAAAATTATTGTTATCTGATAAAACCTTAATCGGTTACATTTGGGTGATTTTGATGTGATGGATATGCATTTCAGTAGAGCCAATCCAGCTTTGTTGTATATTTATTTATTAAGCTGGGTTGGAATAGTTTTCATAAACTTAAGGCTATTTTGAAATTTATATATAGATAAAGTGGTTTAAGGCCCCCCCCCCCCACCCCTAGTTTTAGTTTAAAAATGGAAACAAGAAATATCAATCACATACCCCTGTTCTATAACCGTAGCTGCATCTTGGAACTCTAGCTAGGGATGGCCTGATACATCAGATTTCTAGTTGTTTTTCTTTTCAAGAGTTGACAGTTATTACTCAGTGCTTACTTCTTCAAATGTTTGTACTCCATTCCCATTTGAAACTTAAAAAGGCAAAACTGTTCTATTTCTATACACTTCGATTTACCTTACATTGTTGTAACCACTTACTGTTCTATACACTTTGATAGACCTTACATTGTTTTGAGATAAGATAGACCTTACATTGTTATAATAACTTCTCTTTATCTTTGGACTAGGGTACTATTTTTTTTTTCCTTATGCTCTCGGGGCTTTATATTCTGCTGTATTCATTGGTATGCAGATTGCAGTTCTACCAAGGAGTCCTCATGGTTTTGGATGGCTCAGGCCAGCTGTTGGTGTTATTGAGCTTTCTCAAAATATCATCCAGGTATGTGTTCTCTATGTTTTCCTCCTGAGTTTCTTCATGCAACCTTTGATAATGTATGTAGATGTTTCTCCATGTTGAATGCTCGATATTATAAATACAGTATTAAATACTCTCTCCGGTTCACAAAGGAAGTCATTTTGGACAATGACATGGTCTCCAAAACATAACTTTGGCTTCTATTTTCTATTAAAATATCTATTATGAAGTAGCATTTATACTTCTATGAAAGTACTTTTTAAGATAAATCTACTCATATGATTTTCATATTCCTAAACTTAATAAGTTAAACTTATTTGTCATTTATTTTCCCAATGTTCGACCAAAAGCATTGTCCTAAACGACTCCTTTTTGAACCGAAGGGAGTATGAATTATTAGGAATCATTGAGGTTTGTCCTTATTCTTTATGTAATAATTATGTAAATACACAGATGGATTGGTCCAGCTGTGCTTGTGGGACATTTAGCTGCTTTAGTAGTTTATCACAAGGTGCTGCTAATTTGGCCATCATCACTGTATAATTGAATACTATTTATTGACATTTATTCAATATATAATTATACATTTTTCTGTACTGTAAGCCGGTCATTATGCAAATTTCCTGGAAAGAATTTTACCTACATATGGAAATAGTACCAATATGAGAAATATGTGAACCAGCTATTCACAATTATCATGAAATGATCACCATTATTGATTTTGTTTATATCGTTGTTCATAACCATGGATCCTATGTGCAGGCTGTACCACTGAGTGCACGGAAAGCTAGTGGAGGTAACCCAGAAGGAATTGCACCTTTCTTGCAGTTGCCACATTTTTCAGAAGCAACTGTGAAAAGAATTTCCCGCAAGGTAATTCCTTTCATGCCCTCCTTACAAAATCTTACAGCCTATTTAATTTCAGAATATAACAATTTTATTCTGTGTTTGGGTACAGAAAATCCGTTCATTTCAAGAATTGTATGACATGTCTGTGGAGGATCGTTCTGTGTTGCTGACACAAACTGCTGGGCTTTCTGAAGAACAAGCTCAGGATGTAGAGCTTGTACTGGAGATGATTCCTTCTATTGAAGTGGACATTAAATGTGAGACAGAAGGTGAAGAAGGCATTCAAGAGGGTGACGTAGTTACAATGTATGCCTGGATCTCACTTAAACGGCGCAATGGACTAACTGCTGCTCTTCCCCATTCTCCTAACTTCCCTTTCCACAAGGAAGAAAACTTCTGGCTGCTTCTAGCTGACTCCACAACAAATGACGTTTGGTTGTCCCAGAAGGTCAGTTTTATGGATGAGACTACTGCCATAGCCGCAGCATCCAAAGCTATACAGGAAACCCAGGAAGCATTGGGTGTAGGTGCAAAGGAAATAGGAAATGCAGTCAGGGAGGCAGTTGACAAAGTGAAGAAAGGCAGTCGGTTGGTTATGGGCAAGTTCCAGGCCCCAGCCGAGGGTAATCACAACCTGACCTCCTTTTGTCTGTGCGATGCGTGGATCGGCTGTGATACCAAGACTAGCTTCAAGTTGAAGGTTCTTAAGCGCAGCCGCGCAGGAACTAGAGGCCATGCACCTGAAGAAGGGCTGCCAGCTGCAGCAGCAGCTGAGGATGGCATTGAGGAGGAAGAAGAGGAAGAGGAGGAGGAATACGACGATTATGAGAGTGAGTACAGTGATGATGAGGAAGATGAAAAGAACAAGGGTAAGGGGAAGGCTGCGAATGGAGTGTCTCATCAAGGAGCTAACTCTGACATAGATTCTGGCAGTGATGAGTAATACAATAGAATGTGTTATGTTCAAAGAGGCATAGACGCTTACCTCGATTGGTTTTTCCTGTCGTCTCATGAAAGACCACATATCAACATCCTGTCAGTCAACATAGAGTGGCCGGTAATTAAATTAAATATTACAGTTTTGCTTACGTTCTTGTGTTGGCTTTCATGAAAAAATGCTTCGAGATTGGAGTGATGGCTGTAATGTGACCATGATCGGCAGAGTATATAGCGTAAGTAAAACGGTATAGCATGAGATTGAAGTGCGGGTGCAGATATGCTTTGGTTGTCTTCGTGGTGATGTTGGTATGTTGAGTTTGTTGGGCCGGTGCTGGTTCGAATAATTGTGCCGTGGTTGTACTCCACTTTGTGACTGATAGAAGTGAACACTGCCATTCTACAGACAGGTCCCTAACAGTTTCCTACGACTGTTGGCGCCAGAACCAGATTTTTTTTAAACAAAAAAAAAATGATTTTGTTGGTGTGTTGCTGGACAAACTCCATCAGCTAGAAAGACGACTGCAAAACATGCCTCAAACATCCACGCGAAACATTCTGGGAGAATACGTGGGAGAAATTCGTGTGACAACAATCTGAACGCTATACTATAAAATTATCGTGGTTATAAATTTTTGAGTGAATGGAGTATACATTTATTATTTTACCTGCCCATAACGGGATGTTAAACTTATCCAATGCTTGATACACATACTCAAATTCGAATCCTCTCCTTGTACTGCCCGAGCAGGTGCACTTTCACGGTTCCTCGTGCTCGGCAAGCTTAGAGATAGAAAAGTAGAGAGCGCATAGAAAATATGGAGGAATAGTGAAGTGAAGAGAAAGAGTGTTGTATGGAAAAGCGAGAATGGCATGTTTTATTGGTTAAAATTTAAATATTAAAAAGTGACTTTTTTAAGAGACAGGGGGAGTACCAGGTACAAGTAGTTGTTGTCTTCAAAGAATAAGCCAAGCTAAGCCAATGGAAGACGTCATTATCCTAGTCTCCTAGATTCACTGTTCTCAAATCGTGAGAACACAGAACAACCATCGCTGATATGTTTTCTTCTCTTATTCAAAACATCAAGAAACAACAACAAATACATTTTTACACATCCATACCAGACCTAGAGGCACACGATCAGAATGAGGCAGTACAAATTATGTCCGGTTTCCTCAACAATTATAACTGCTCTAGCAGGACTGGTCTGATAGTTTGGAGGCTTGTTGGTGGAGCCTCTTTTAAACATATACTACATGGGCCTAGCAAATAGCAAAATGTATAAATGGAAAGTCATGCAGCCCAAACATCAATTCACTGTTTGTCTTTCTTCCTTGGGTTCGTTCTTTTCCCATCCAAGTTCAACTCCATCTATGGATCATAGTCAGCGAGGAGCCACGGCGGGGGCCCCTGACTTTTGGGAGCCCGGTGCGGTCGCACCACCCTAGGGCTGGCCCTGCACACAGGCACTCGAGATCAAATATGATTGGTTGCCAGCATAATTTTTCTCGTGCCATCTCGAGCAAGCTTGTCTTAGCAGAATTTTTTGGCAGGACACTGATTGGTTTGTTGTAGAAGCTCAGCGGGGCTCATTCGAAGCTTTGATTGTGGCAACCTGCATAAACTGATGTCATTACTTTACACAAACCACATAGTATAGTTACATATCCATTCATCTCGAGAAGAGGCCACCTGCTATCATGTGAACTATCCACCGGAACCTCTGACATGTTCTCAACCCCATGCAGCTTTCAGCCTTGCTCCAGAGAAACAAGCTTAATTCATTTGCGTTTTCGGCGGGACAGGTGCAAGAGGTTTTTCTGCATCTGATGGGTCAGGCTGGGTGAGACATACAGACATTCACTGCTACGAAAACACCCTTCAATGTCGGGTTCTGCAGTATCGGTCAAATTATGCGACACTCCTCATACGACACTACTGTAAACGGTAATCAATGTTAAGTCAAAGAAACCGACACTAAATCAAATTATCAGTGTTAGTCAAATGATATCAGCGGGACCGACACTAGCAACAACAACAGCAGTGTCGGATGGTATGATATCATCTGATTGATACTAGTAACTACAACAACACTGTCAGACGGTATGATATCATCTAACCGACACAAGTAACTACAACAGCAGTATCGGACGGCATGATATCAACTGACACTGCTATTAGTTACACCAGTATCGCTCTTTTGACGTCATTCGATCAACACTAATTTACGTTAACATCAGTGTCTATTATGACATCATATAACCAACAGCGATATTTCCACTGTGGTTTTGTTTGTGTTGACATTTTGCAACCGACACTGCTCTTACTACCAACAGTGTCGGTTTTAAGAATGTCAATATTGTCGACATTGTTTACAAGACTCATGTCATATATTATGACGTCACGTGGCCGACACTCCTTCTTGATTAGGGGCACCGGTTTATGTGACGTCAAAAAACCGACACTTTCATGTATTTAAATAAGAGCCATCTGAATAACACAAATCAAATGTAAATAACAGATTAATAAAATATATTGACAGAGACAATGTATTCACAAAGTGAATGTTTAAGGTCACATATGCACACAAGTTTATCTACTACAGCAGCTTAATTTACACATATACATGAATATACATACATCACATCAAACAAACAACTAAAATTTTATTTGCTTGACCAACTCTGATCTTGTTCATTAATTCTCTTCTGCCCAGCCTCAAAGTTTTGTCGAATTACTTCAGCATTGTTATATTTTCTGCACCAACTAGCAAGTTATTGATGTCTTGCCACATCACCTACTGGGTTATAATATTGATCCATTGAATGAATAAACTCATGCATCATGAAGCGGATCATTCGAGATGCAATGTCATTGAGTGTGGCTTCGTCAAATTAGCTTCCTTTCACCTGCTTATCTGGCTGCCAATATTAAGAATATAATTAGTAATTAGTAAAATGCAAATATTAATACATTGTAAAAATGCATATAACAATATTACTAAAATTGCAAGTACTTACATTTTTCATACATAATCTTTCTTGGGCAATGTCATATATTTTCTAGAGTCAGCTTCTATGCATGTGCACATATAGTAGCCACAATGCACACTATCAAGAGCCTGTTTTGCATACTTTAGGAACAAAATAGAAAGGTTAAAAGTCTCAAAGATATAGATAAAAATATAGTGATATAGATTATTTAATTATAGTGTAGTAGCACCAGAAAATATGCTTTGTACGATATTTTTCTTTCCGTTTTGGATGGTATTTTCCTCCAAGCTTAATGTAGAACTGGTAAGAGTTGTCACCGATAAGAAATATTATGTCATGATTATGAATATCAGATCACTAAAGAATTAAAATGATATTAGAGGTCATTACGCATCTAAGACTTCCAAGAAATCGCTATAGGTGCTCCTCTCACGATCAATGGAGTCAAATACCAAGTCTTACCATATTTTGGATATATTATGAAAGCAATCCAATGATCGCTATAACAAAAATACACTTAATCATGTTAGTGTTTCAATTTATTAGTCAAAAGTAGGGTTAAGTAAGTGATAGAGAAAAGCATACTCACTCAAAGTTATAAGGAGGCATGATGCACTCCCTGTCCCGCCAATCGTATATGGCCCAACCTATGTAGGCTGATACAACATCCCTAACATTTTGCACCAACACCTTTTAGATTGCCTTTTGTTGAATCTTCGTATTGCCCTTCAAGTCATGTTAGCCCATAGGGATGTTGATCGCTGATTGACGTATTGCTGTTAGGTTAAGGTACCTGACTTTCTTATGCGCACTAGAGTGGAAGCACATTCTAATAACATGAAACAATATATAGTAAATTATGGTGTTTATTAATAGTATGGCTAATTATAAAGTTATTATTGTTCGAAACACTTACAAGCACCATACGGTTATGAGAGTGGCATCCAATCTCTAAAGTCGATAGAAGGCATGTATGTCTTCAAAAGGCACATGTAGATACATTGTCACAGTGTTAAAAAGTTTCTCAGGAATTTTAGCTTGGATAAACTGAACACCTTTGGCACATGCTTCTAAGTACCACCCATAAAATCTACGCATCATCCAGTCCTTCTCTTTGAACATACGGCTCAGTAATAGTGGCATGCCATGTTTGTACTAAAGAAAATAAACATGTGTAAGATCCCAAGATCCTTCAGAAAGACCCTCGGGCACTAGAGGCGTGTGCTCCACCAGTTCCTTTTTCTCATAGGTGTATGGTTGTCTCATACCCTGGAGGTAAGCTTCAACTGTAATAAAACATTAATGTGTGTTTTACATTTTATTGGTTAACATACTAGTTAATAGAAGGTGTTGACCTATACTCTTGCTAAATGTTGAGTCTTTAGCACGTGTCGTTTGAGGCGTAGGGAGGTCATTAATAGGCTTCTCAGCAACACCCTCATCCTCATGTGTTTCGAGAGGCGGAGGGGGTCTATGATAGGCCTCTCAACAAGAGCAACCTCATGCTCATGTGTCTTAAGAGGCAGAGGGGTCCATGATAGGCCACTCAGCAGCAGCCTCGTGCTCATGTCTCTCGGGTGGCAGAGGGGGCCCATGAGAGGCCCCTCAGCAGCAGCAGCCTCATCCTTATGTCTCTCAAAAGGCGGAGGGGCTCCATGATAGTCTCCTCAGCACCAGCACCTTCATTCTCTTCTGTTGGAGAAGACCGAGGCGAAAATGCTGGAGTAGGTCGAGACACTGATGTTGTTTCAACCGCAGATTGCAAAACAATGTCTCGTCGGTGCCAAAGGACAAAATTATTAACGGTATCTCCAAGAGTGTCAATCCCCTCTTGCTCATCAGGATAATCGAGACCAAAATCAAGATACTTGTCATCTACTACTTTGATTAGTTGCACCTTGGCACACTCTAATGGAATAGATATAGTATGAAATATACGACCAGGAATTGCTATGCCTTCTGCAACTTTGATGCTCCTTTTCCTGGCAAGAGCCATATTCAATGAGCAAGGAGTATTCTCGATTATATCATCTACTGGATACTTAGTGGCCAGTTCAGGCGCGGACTCATGGCTGCTTGGAGGCAGGTTTTCAGTAGTTGGAGTAGTCTCGATTTTGTTGACACTGATTTAGACATCCGGTACAGCAAATTAAGTCGGCACTGTCGCTTCTTCTTCATTAGTGAAATTAAGTCGTCTAGTGCTTCGAGTGGGAATATGTTACGAAAGATAGAGTTATATAAGGAATTTCTGTTTGAGTTAAAATGAACAGTGTTAATTTGACTATCAAATACCTCATCGGTCGGATTGTAATAGGGGTCTTCTTGTGGCAGGCGCTACCTTTTTGCGCAAGGAGGATAGAGAGTGGAAGGTTCCTGAAAAGATGAGCTACTTGAGCTTGGAGAAGAAGCCACAGGTGTCGATACACCAACTTCCTCTATTGTAGAGATTATGTACTAAAAAATAGAAAAATATATATTATTGTATCTGAATAGATATTAATTAAAAAGAAGATAGTGCAGAATAAAAAGACTTTTGATCTTAGGTTGCCAATTTAATAGCCTTTCAACGCTCTATGATCCATGACTCGTATGGCAACACATATCCAATATCGCAAGTCGCAAGATATATAGGGTACATGTTGCCACTCTCATCTCATTTAGTCCACTTTCATCATCGAGCACAACTACAACTGAAAAGTACTATTATAATAAATACATTGTGCCTAAAATTTGATAATGCTAGATTATGTTTATAATCCAGATATCATATAGCAATAGCAACCTTCCTATATATAAGAGCATTTAGGACAGGTGTCATATTAGTGTCGGTCATAGTAGTGTCGGTTAAAGATGATGTCAACAATATCGACACTATACAGTAACAATGTCGGTCGCTGATGTCATCAAACTGATATTGTTATTTACACAATAATTTCACAGGATTCGCATAGAAATTTCACAGAAATCAAATCAAATTCACAGGAAAAACATAAGAATCAGAAATTTTACCTTTGTGCCAAAGAAGGTCTTACAATGTATCCATAAACTAAACAATAATATGTATATATATCAAAAATATCATATAGCATTTTGAAGCCACAAGAATTGAGAGGAACAATGGTGAGAGAGGATGCGACTTACAGTTTGCAGATTGTTGAAATGGGGAAGAGGCGGCAGTTTACCGAGAAAGAATGGGTGAGGGTACTTACATTAAGGTTTCGGAGTGGGTGAGGGGTAGAGGAGATGCCGAGAGAATAGAACTGTAGCAAGAAATGCGGTGGGCGCCGAGATGGGAGGCGAACGCACTGTCGAAGGTCGGAGGAGGACGCGCAGCCATGGCCGGTGCTAGAGCCAACAAGGACGATTCGATTAGCCGCGTCCCATCAAAATCTGACGTGTATAATTGTGGAATAAAAAAGAATCCACTCACTGCGTCCCGTTTACTCCGTACAACCTTGGTTCTAATTTATAACATTCTTAGCTTTAGTCAAAGTCAAATTTTTTTAACTTTTACTAATAATATTTATAATATTAAATGACTTTTAATATAAATATTTACTTATTGTGGAAGTTTGTTTTATGACAAATCTAATAATTTATATATAATAGAACATCATCAATTCTCCCTTGTTAATGATCAATGTTAAAAAAGTTTGACTTTGTCCAAATCTAAAAATAGTTATATTTTGAAACGGAGGGAGTATGATTCTACCTATGCTGGACATTGACTTTGACCAAATCTAAAAATAGTTATATTTTGAAACGGAGCGTGTTTGATTCTACCTATGCTGGACAGTCCCTCGTATATGAAGTGCATTAAAGCATAAGCTAATACTTGAAACTAAGATTTCAGAAACCGCTAGAGCCAATTTGTTTTGGGACTATAGTACGAAAAATCAGCTAGTTTTTATTTTTATCTATTTTAGTTTTTCTATAGTACTAGTGTTGGTTTTACTGAAAAGCGGTTGTCTAATGACTGTTTTTATCGAAAACTGTAAAAGCTGATTGGTTTTTAATGTTTCTTAAGCCTGCCCGAAACTCTAGTGACGGCTTCTTGACAATAGGGCACGCGTTTAGGGATTTTCTTGGTCTTTGCTTTGTAGGTGTTTTTTCTTAAGAAGAATATCATGGGGGCAATCTTACTCAAAGGCTGACTTTTTTTATTAAGACATCAGGAAAGCATATCAAGTACATCACAAATGGTCGGTTCCTTTTCAGTATTGTTTTGAGTCTGGCACGCGGATTAAAGAGAAATATAAAATATGAGAGGTATAAAAGACAAGGAGGAGAGAGATATGTGCTCTTTTTGTTATTAAATTATTGTCACCGTTGACTTTTAATATTTTTTTAGCATTCATCTTATTTAGAAAATTAGTTCAAATGTGTAGAAGCTTAATTCATGATTAAATAACTTTAAAGATTAAGCAAATTATAATAAAATCTATTGTATTTACTAAACTTTTTTAATAAGACGAATTATCAAAATTAATGTTTAAAGTCAATGACGACAACAACTGGTGGATAGAGAGGTTAGTATTGAGAAGTAACAAAAGTGTATTGGAATAGAGAAATAATTTAATTTAATTTAGAAAAACTAAAATGACATACTGTCATAATAAAAGATGGAGGGAGTAGCTCCTTTGCAATATATATACACCAATCAGTCTGAGCATATAGCTCAACTAGACAAATACTGGTTAATAGGCAGTCAGGCACCAGGCGAAGCAGCCCAAACGGCTGGAGTAATGAGAGATCCATTATTCACCAACCACTAATGAGTTGGCCTTAGTTCAGGCTCCCATGACTTTGTGCAGTCGAAGGCGCCGTAGCTAACAGATCGATGGGTTCGGGTTCTCAATCCGAGTCGATATTCGCTAGCCCCTTTTGGCGTTGGAGATGGATGCTTCCGGATTACCACGATAACCCAGCTTCCGTAGCAGATGGTTGCTCACGTGATTATCATAGTAAGCTCTTGAATTACAATCTTGTGTATAT